>CM040126.1:90369073-90667126 GCA_022559845.1 Amorphophallus konjac | reverse complement strand
CTCTGAGCTTACTAAAGCTCGGGAGTAGGAGGGGGACAAGTGGAGAGGGGGATTTCTGTAGCCCATCTAAGAGCAGCCAAACCAGGTCCATCAGGACCAAACGAGGCCCAGCTCATCCAAGTGACAGCCCCATAGGGCCCACTTGGGCTAAAAAGCCCAATAAGATTACTCGAGATCTAATCCTTCCTCGGCGGCCCTTAGGCTCGGAAGGCCCGAGCGTCGGTCAGAATGGAGGAAGACCCATGCCCGAGTTATCCCCTCATCGGGATAGAGGCAAGCGCTCAGCACCCACTCCGACCTATCTTCATCCGAGCTATGCCTATTGCCCGGACAGGGTTGGCACCTTTTATGCTCGGATCGACCGACGATTGCTTATCCACGCTGCCGTTGAGAGCCCTTTATGAGTAGGAGTTTATGAGGATAAGGGACCCTTGATCCCTCAAGGCTATAAAGATCCCACGATGAGGACGTAAAGACCCCATGATGAGGACGTAACTCCTGCCTAAAACTCCTCAGCTTACGGGACTCATGAGGCGAGCACACTATATAAACCTGGGACTCCTTCCAGTGAAAGGTAAGGGCAATACACGCCTAAAATCCCCTGAGCAGGAACCACTTCACCACCTTGGTGTAGGGGGATCTCGTGCACCTCTTTGTACCTCCCTCCCTATCTTCCACCATTGCTCTACTGACTTAAGCATCGGAGGGTTTTCCCCAGAGAACCTCCCCTGGGCCCCCTGATCTGTTTCCCTTTCTCTACAGTTCACTGTTCGGTGATCATCTACCCCGCTCAGGAGCCGCGCGAGATCACGCCCCTTCACTAGGTACTAGAATGAACTTCAACAAGGAAGGGTTGGGTTTTGAACCAACAAACAAAAGGCCAACTGGGTTAAAGACTGTCACATTTATTTCCTCTTCTGATGCTTCTACCTAAAAAATAACATCCAAAGGAAAAGAAAAGGTTGAAGATGAAGCCACTGAAATTCCCAAAAAGACTATCCAAAAGCCTAAGAAAGGTCAACCTTCCCAGCAGCATAGGTCAACACTTCATTGGCCATTACCTGCTCAGTCTTCCAGATGTCACTATAACTGGGTTGAACATTCATATAGGCCAACACCACCCTGCTTTTGGGGAAATTGTGATTCTTGTGTTCACCAACCCTATAAGTTTCAATCCCCAAGGTGGCAAAACAATCGTTTTCAACCAAAAATCAACCAGTGGCCATAATGGTTTAAGAAGCAAACTTCCTCAAACTTCCACAAAATCCAACAAAGAGCTTCTAAACAAAAAGTGAATGTCAAAGCTGAAAAGAAAAACTAAATCTCTGCTCTAAGCAAACAAAACATGAATGCTAGGAAGGTTGGATTCCAAAAGAAATGGTTTCATGTTTTGAAAATCTGAAGAGTTTGATGGGACCCAAATTTGGTTGGGTTCCAAACATAATTGCTTAATTACTTGTGGAGGAGTGTCTTGCAGCCATGCATAACAGGTGGTACCTTGATAGTGGCTATTCAAGACACATGATTGGAGACAAATCAAAATTTTATCTCTTGGAGGAAAAGGAAGGAGGATACATCACATTTGGAGGGAACAACAAGGGAAAAATCTTTGGAACAGGTAATGTAGGTAAGAATCTCTCCAACTCTATTTGTAACGTGCTGCTAGTTGAAGGTTTGAAATACAAACTGCTTAGTATAAGTCAATTGTGTGATAAAGGTCACAAAGTGCTGTTTGACTCTCATGAATGTAGAATCATTGAACCAAAATCTGACAAGGTAAAATTTTCTGGTAAGAGAGTCAACAATGTTTACATGATTGACTTAGATGATCCTGCTCATTTAAATCTTTATCTTACTGCACCAAAATCTGAGCTTGCATGGTTATGACATCGTAGACTAGGACATGCTAGCTACAATGTCTTACATAAACTGTTAAAGTATTCAATGGTGAAAGGGTTGCTTGAACTATCTTTTAAACAAGAAAACAAATTGTGTGATGCATGTGCCCTAGGTAAACAAACAAGAAAATCCTTCAAGGCTATATCTGCAAACATTTCATCTAAACCACTTGAGCTGATTCATATGGATTTGTTTGGTCCAACCAGAATTACTAGTTTAAATGGTAGAAAATATGGATATATCTTGGTAGATGATTACTCTAGGTTCACATGGGTTTTCTTTCTCACACATAAGAATGATGCTTTTGATGAGTTTCAGGCACTCTATATGAAGATAAAGCAAGATGGTGAGTTCAAAATCTCCAACATTCAATCTGATCATGGTGGTGAATTTAAAAATGCTGACTTCTATAATCTTTATAGGGCTGAAGGTATTTCACACCGATTTTCTTCACCAAGAACCCCAGAGCAAAACGGTGTAGTTGAAAGAAGAAACTGAACACTCATAGAGATGGCAAGAACAATGCTTGCCGAACGGCAACTCCCAAGGAAATTTTGGGCTGAAGCGGTAAACTCGGCATGTTATATTATCAACTGCTCTATGGTAAGGCCACACAGCAAAAAGACTCCTTATGAGTTACTGAAAGGTAAAAAGCCTTCTCTCATACATATGAAAGTGTTTGGGTCAAAATACTTCATCCACAATAATGACAAAAGAGATTTAGATAAATTCGAGCCCAAGAGTGATGAAGGTATATTCCTTGGATATTCTGATAGATCTAGGGCTTATAGAATTTATAATGTTAAGAGTCAAACTGTGAAAGAATCACCCCATGTCTCTTTTTATGAATATCATGATGATTCTAACAATGATAACTCTTACAAGAAAAATGATGAAGATGGGGAATTCCTAAGCATGAAGGACAAGAGTGATTCTCCACAAGAAGAAATAAAAGAAGATGATGACCTAGCTGAATTAAGCAATGCAAGGGATCAAGCTCCAGTAGAAGGTAATGATGCTACAAACATTAGAATTCTTAAGGATCATCATTTAGAAAATGTCATTGGAAGCTTGAATGACCCACGTAAAACTAGGTCACATTTTAGAATTGTGGAAGAATTAGATCAACTTGCTCTTGTCTCTCAGCTTGAACCCAAGAACATTGATGAAGCATTAAAAGATGAAAACTTGACAAATTTAATGCAAGACGAGTTAAACCAGTTTGAAAGAAACAAAGTTTGGCATCTTGTTCGTAGACCTTCATCACAATCTGTCATAGGCACTAAGTGAGTTTTTAGGAACAAACTAAGTGAGGATATCAAGATAATAAGAAACAAGGCTGGATTGGTGGCTCAATGGTATAATCAAGAGTTTGGGGTAGACTTTGAAGAATCTTATGCCCCAGTTGCTAGACTTGAGGCCATCATAATTTTACTTACCTTTGCATGCTCCCTTAGAATAAAGCTGTATCAAATGGATGTAAAAAGTGCTTTCTTGAATGGCTTGATCAAAGAAGAAGTCTATGTTGAGTAGCCCTGTAGCAACCCTGGAAAAAAATAAAGATTTTTAAATAAATCAAATTAGAATAGACAAATTCTTAATTAGTCAAAATAGGCTAAAAGATTTAAGTAAGTAAAAGAAAAATCAAGAGGAACAAATAAATAGAACCAAAAATGTGAATAACGCCTTGATTCAAGGCGCTAATTAAAATTAAACGCCTCTGGGTAAGGCGTGAATTGAAAAAGGGACGCCCACTGGACAAGGCGTCAATTCTCAAACAACCAAAATAAATAAAAGGGCAATTAAACGTAACACCCTTTGCTTAGACGCGTTTCACTAAAGAAACGACATTGTCGAAGGCGTCAATTTAAATTCAACGCCCTCACTTAAGACGTTAATTCAGTTCGAGTTTCGTTCGACTCTATCCCGGGAAAGTTTATGGATTAGTACGAGTTAGTAGAATATAGAAAGGACTCTATCAAGGCAATACTACCCTTAATCAAACTCTAACTCTATTAGGGTTCCCCAAAACCCTATAAATAATCCTTATCCATCAAACCCTAAAATCTATTTGGTCGAAGCTCTGCTACTGCGTACGTGAAGAACAGGTGATGTTCTTCTTCCCTTGCCTCCAGTCATAGTTACGAAGAATATTAATATTAATGTTCTTCATCTTTGTTGTAGGTTACCCTGTCGAGTTTTCCAACGTGCTGAAGAACGAGATTTTTCATCCAAAGCAAGCTACGCGTAGGAATCACATTCTCTCAACCTCTCTATCTCGGTACCTGCTGATCAGATAAATCCCAGAATACTCTGTATATAACAGAGTGACGTTGTTCTTCAGTTTTCTCCACGAATCATCACCCAGATCTTAATCAGGTAGGTTTTCTCAAGATCGTAGCCCAAACTAGCTTAAGATCTTAATAATATCATCGGTCGTGCATGCATATAGTTTTATTGTGGTTTCAGATGTTTTCTATGTAATTTCAAAAAGAAACGCCCTTGACAAGGGCGCTAATTTAAAGAAGCGACCCACACTAGGGCGCTAATTATTGTTTTGACGCCCTGCCCAGAAGTCGTCAATTGCATGTAATTAATAAATACCCACGTTTAAAATTTAATATCTACGTAACCATGAATCTAATATATTGCATGAGTATACCTGTGAAATCCTGCTATTTTTCCTGTCATGATCATGTACCATTTTTCCTAAAATTTTATGATCTGAAAATTTGTAAATTCTTGAATTCACGACCTTGTCTAGGTCGTCTCCTACTGAACTGACGCCCCAAACCAGGGCGCTAATTGAAAAGTAACGCCCCTGTCCAGGGCGCGTTTGTGTTAAAATTCCAGAATATTGATTTTCTGCAGAATAGAAATATTGAAGGGACGACTGATGTACAAGTCGTCAAATTTGTAAATAAACGCCCCTATAGAAGGCGTTAATTTGATAAGTAATGACTTAAATTAAGTCGCTATTTTCCTGTGACACTATTTTACACCGTTACTGTTAACCGAGGGTTTCATATGTATATATATATATCTATATATATCAGCACTATATTCCAGTCCGTGAATATAGTCCCACGTTTCATGATGTTTTAACGTTACCCCCTTAACTCTCATTGACATACAAGCTCTCCATTGGACACTCTGTTCCTTTGGACTAGCAAGTTAGTCATAGAGACCTCCGTAAGACTCCTCGAGCCTTGGATTCCCTCAAGGCCGACTGAGCTGGTTGTACCATAAAAACCCATTACACAATCTTTGCCATGTCACTCTATAGAAACATGGTATACCGGCCCTCATGTCATGCCATGTGTATGATATGAGAATTATCTTAATGAACGGGGTAAAGCATGACATTGTTATGATGTTCTTGTAAACCCCAATTCTATAACAACATTATTATGATGTTCTTGTAGACCCCAATTCTATATTAAACTTGATGTTCTTGTGGACCTCAATTCTATATAAAGAATGTCCATACTTGTTTGTCATGGTACCCAAGTTAGGGAACCAATTCCACCTAGTTTTATCGATAATCGTGAATGTATCGTTATTATCGCCTAACTATGCCAAGTGTCATATTTTTGGACTCTATTCTATCAAAGTCTATCCTACGTGTCTACAAGCTTTATCCTTGAAATTCTATATTGGCTATATACAAAAGTGGATGTTAAAATACATGATTAATGCCTGCGCATATAGGGCCCGATCTGGTCCTGGGAGGAGCACCCGAAAGTACTTGTGCCCATGGGAGTTGATTGATCATGGTATTGACATTATATCGAAGTGCATGACTAGCTTGATTGAACATTCCACAAATCTTGTACTTGACTTGATATTACATGACTTGCGTGGCCCGAGAAAGGGTAATTGTATACTTGCTTGACTTGAAACAAAATAGCCAAATTCCAACATAACATGATGAGTCTACTTGCTTGAATATCTTGATATCTTTTGATATAAGTTCTTGAAAGTTCATCGCTATCTTATTGTTATACACTCTCTCTATCTTGTCATTTTGCGAGCATGCATAGCTATAGTGCATTCATGAAAGATGTAATTACTTAAACCCATTGCTAGTTCTTGAGATATAATTTCGTACTGAGCGTTCGCTCACTCAGTGTTTCCATACTTTTCAGGTAAGTCCGACGATGAGGGAACTCAATCTGAAGGGGATGGTCAAGAGTGAAAGAGTTAGAGCTACTCAAGCGTCAATTAGTCCTGTCTTTTCTCTATTTTTCTTGAGTCAAGCGTTGTATTTTTATTTTATTGAGTCTAGTATTTACCAGGGGTTTGTAATAGACATATTCTTATTAAAGGAGTTAATGGATTGGGTTATCTTTATATTTGCGCACTCTGTCTTTGTGTCGAATACACTACTACTCTGATTGACATGATTGATATAAACTTGTCGCGCATCTCCGGGTACCTTCCGCACTCGGGACGTGACAGTTTTTGTGGTATCAGAGCCTAGGGTGTTCAATTCCTAGGAAAACCCAAGTCCAAGGATAGGTTTAAGCCATTAACCAGTGAGATTGGGTAGAACCAAGGGTGCAGTTAACATGGAAAATTTAAGAGCCCTTAACAAAATTACACACTGATATAGCTATTATAATTGTAGGATAATGGCTGCCGAACGTGCTCAGTGGCGCAACATGCAGCGTACACTCCAAGGCATAACCCAAGTGCTGCAACAAGTAGCACATGGAGGTGCACAACGAGCCGGAAGTCTCCACCAAGTCTTCAAGAACATGAACCCTCCCAAATTCATGGGTTCTACTGATCCGGATGACGCAGAGCACTGGATCAGGGAGACGGAGCGTATATTCCGTGTTATACAGTGCACGGATCAAGATAAAGTCTTATTAGTTACTTTCCAACTAGAAAGGGATGCCCGATGCTGGTGGGAGTCAGTCGAAGCTACTATAAATCAAGACCAAATTACTTGGGAAGAATTTGTTGAATATTTCAACAATAAATATTTTTCAGACCGAGTCCAAGAAAAGAAAGCTACCGAATTTGCCGCACTCAAGCAACGGTCATTATCGGTGGCGGAGTACGAGGCACAATTCTCTAGATTATCTCGGTATGCTAAGCACTTAGTTAGCACCGAGAAGATGAAAGCTAGGAGGTTCCTTAATGGGCTCAGGCCCCAATATATTACCCAGCTGGAGCCAATGGATATTCAGGTCTACTCAGAGATAGTACACCGAGCTCAATTGTTAGAAGATGCCACGGAGCTATCAGATAGAATCCGTGGGAAGGATAAGAAGGAACAAGTTACAAGTTCGGGTTCCTTTAAACCCAACTTCAAGAAGAGGCCTAGCACTGGAGGTACTTCTTCTCAAGACCAAAAATTTAAGAAGACCAAGCCCTTCTCTATCACAACTACACCTTCGAATATAATATGCAAGCATTGTGACAAGGCTGGTCATAAAGCCGAAGAGTGCTGGAGGAAACTTGGAGCATGTGTCTGTTGCGGGAGCCGTGAGCATCGGATTCCCGATTGCCCATTACTTAATGATCAAACCGGTGACGGAAAGCGCCCGATAACCAAGAACGCTCGTCTTCACGCAATTAAGGAGACCGAAGAAGAAGAAGGCAGACTAGTAGAAGGTACATTGAAAGTTTGTTCCAAGTCTGCATATGTCTTATTTGATACGGGTGCTTCACATTCAATTATTTCCAAAAAGTTTGCTGATCCGTTACCCTTAGAACCGGAATGGATAAAATTAGTTTTGTCTACTCCTCTTGGTAACGAAACTGATATCACTCACCATTACCAAAACTGTGAAGTATTGGTTCAGGGTAGGAATCTCCCTATTGATCTTATATGTTTAGATCTAAAGGAGTATGATGTCATACTGGGAGCGGATTGGTTATCCAAATACCAGGCAACAGTCGATTGCCATAACAGCAAAGTTACCTTCAGAGACTTTCCAGAACTAGTCTATTCTAGCCCTAAGAGTCGGAGCGAGTCACCTTTTATTTCGGCTCTCCGAGCAAGCAAGCTAATCAGGAAAGGATGTGTATCTTTCCTTGCATTTGTCACGATTAAGGAGGCTAAGGAAACTAAGATAGAAGATATCCCAGTTGTGCAAGAATTTTCGGATGTGTTTCCGGAAGATTTGCCTGGATTACCCCCACAAAGAGAAGTGGCCTTCACCATCGACTTAGTCCCTGGTGTTGGTCCAGTTTCTAAGGCACCTTATAGAATGTCCCCTGCTGAACTCAAGGAGTTAAAGGAGCAATTAATGGAACTTCTTAAGAAAGGATTCATTAGACCGAGTACTTCCCCGTGGGGAGCGCCTGTACTATTTGTAAAGAAGAAGGATGGATCCATGAGGTTATGTATCGATTATCGACAGTTGAATCATCTCACTATCAAGAACAAATATCCACTGCCAAGAATCGATGAATTATTTGATCAAATATCTGGATCCATGTATTTTTCAAAGATTGATCTCAGGTCGGGATATCATCAACTAAAAATCAAGGATGATGACATTCATAAGACTACATTCAGGAGCAGGTTTGGCCATTATGAATTTATCGTTATGCCTTTTGGACTAACAAATGCCCCTGCTGCCTTTATACAGTTGATGAATAGCATATTCAGACCTTATTTAGATCAATTCGTGGTGGTCTTCATCGATGATATATTAATTTATTCCAAGACTAAGGAAGAGCATGAGGAGCATTTGAGGATTGCATTACAAATATTAAGGACAAACTGACTATATGCCAAGCTCAGCAAGTGTGAGTTCTGGCTCGAAGAAGTGACTTTTCTTGGACATGTTATATCAAAAGATGGCTTGTCTGTAGATCCATCAAAGGTTGAAGCTGTGAAGAATTGGGAAAGACCGACCAATGCTAGTGAGATCTGAAGTTTCTTAGGTCTTGCGGGCTACTATCGGCGATTCATCAAGGATTTCTCCAAGATAGCCATACCACTCACTAGGCTAACTTGCAAGGAGATCCGTTATGAATGGAGTGAGGAATGTGAAAGAAGCTTCCAAAATATCAAGGATCATCTAACTACAGCTCCGGTCTTAGCGTTACCAATGGAAGGAGAGAAATTCGAGGTATACACTGATGCTTCTGGCATTGGCCTCGGATGTGTTCTAATGCAACAAGGAAAGGTTATAGCTTATTTGTTGTGCCCCTTGTGCTTTGTTGATGATGTGATGTTTTAATGATAGCAACATGAATGAGTCACCACATTGTCTTGAATATGTCTTACCTTTTCTGTGGGAGATTGCATAAGTGTGCCATGTCAGAATTGTGAAGAACGCATGTGTATGCTTGAGTCATGCTGTGATATATCGACTTGTGCTTGATTTCTGTTCTTGATTTCTGTTCTGTGCATTGCTTCTCTGCTGATATGTTCATACATTGTCTTAGGCTAAGTCTATACAGACTTTAGCATCTCATTTAGCGTCTAAGGCAAAGTCTACACATTAGCTAAGTGTGTACATCGCTTACATTTCTTAAGATCAAGTCCATACGTTGCACTGTTTCCTCAAGTCCATACATTGGCAAAGTCTGGACATTGTGCTTTGAAGATCACCAAGTCCATACATTGTGAAAGTCTATACACTCCTCTTGGCCTTAGCATCTGTTTTGAAGTCCATACATTGGTCTTCAGTTCAAGTCTGTACAGCGTTACGTTCTCTTTGGAAAGTCTGTATAGCGTCAAGTCTGCACATTGGGGTTTCACGAGAAGTCTACACATTGGTCTCCACCTGAAGTCTATACATTGGCTAAGGGTCTTCAAGTCCATACACAGTTGTCTGATGCATATTGATTGAAGTCTGTACATTGGGTTTTTCACATGAAGTATGTACAGCCGTTCACTGTTGAAGTCCATACACTGGTCGGTGGAATTTGAAGTCTGTACAACATGCCTTGTTATTCACAACTTTCTTGTTTGTGACTTCCCTAGTGTTTTGTTGATGAGCATCACTATGTTAAGTATTCTCATTTTAATCAGATATCTTGCGCAATGTTATGCATTTGAAATTTCCATGATTAACAGGAAAACTACTATGAGGTAGTACCTTGTATGTCCGTACTATTCCTTTCATACTTCGTGTTGTTGGTGTTTACTACACTTCGTGTTGTCCTTTTGTACGTCGTGTTGTTCCAACTATGTTTGTTGATTGTCTTCGTGTTGTTTACTGAAGCAGCTCGAATTATTCTGATGAACTTTGAGTCATTTTCTTGTGAACCTAGTGTCGTTTCTTCAGTATTTAGTTGCTCATCTCGAGTCATTCGTTTTATTTTTGCTCTTGTGTTTTCGTGTCATTTACTGTAGTTACTCGAGTCATTTTTCCGGCTTTCACTGCTTTATCACGTGTCATTGTAGCTGTTCCTGCTTTTCTGTCTTCGTGTTGTTTCTCCTAGACCCCGTGTCCTTTTTTGCTTTGTGACCACACTTCGTGTCGGTTTCTGTTTTCGTCTTCGAGTTGGTTTTAGTCCGTGTCGTCCTCGTCTTCGAGTCGTTTGTAAGTTCGAGCGAGTTTGTTATGTCGTGTTATTTTTGTATTCGTGTCTTCGTGTTGCTTATGTATCTCGTGTCGTTCTCTTCGTAGTTGTTGTTTTGTTACAGTGAGACTTCGTGTCATTTTCTTTGAGGTGTTAGCTTTATTATTATGTATCTCATGTCGTTCTCTTCGTAGTGTTTGTTTTGTTACAGTGATACTTCGTGGCATTCTCTTTTTACCTCGTGCTGTTTGCATCTGACCTCGTGTCATTCTCTCCTTGTCTCGTACTGTAATAATCTTGTGTATCTCGTGTCGTTCTCAGTAAAGTGTATCTCGTATTGCTATCACATACCTCATGCAATTTTAGTTCTTGTGGCCCTCAGTGTTAATGGTTTTTATCTCCTTGCAGGTCCGACGAAGAACATACACCGGTGTCTGGGCTGCACGTGATCCGATACTAAAGGAACCAATGCTATAAGGGCACATGGCAAGAAGGTTCTGGATGAAGCGTGGGAGGCACACGCGTTCTGCACCTTACCCACTTGCTGCTGCTGGTATATAATGGAGCCTTCGTCTTCAGATGAAGGTTGATCGAAGCAGAAGCCTGAAGAGCAGAAAGCCCTTCGATCCAGAAAAAGAGAAAAAGAAGGAAAAGAGAGGAAGAAGAGATAGAAGAGAGAAGCCGTGAAGAGAGGGCGGTGAGTGAGAGATTAGTAGTGTAGAAGAGAAAGAAAGAGAGATAGAGAGTGAGAGATTTGGAGAGTAGAAGAGAAAGAAAGAGAGATAGAGAGTGAGAGATTTGGAGAGTAGAAGTGAAAGAAAGAGAGAAAGAGAGTGAGCGAGAGAGCTCGTGGAGAAGAAGGAAGAAGCTGCTTGAAGATCTATCTTCACTGGACTGTGGATCAGATCCAGGCCAGTCAGCTCCGTTGAGAGCCACATTGTGCATTTCATTTTACAGCTTTCTGATTGCTGTGTTATTTTCCTTTATTGTTTTCCTTTGTTTTCTGATCATCTTTGTTCTTCCGATTACCTTGATTGTGGATCGGGTTCCTCTTGTTGGTTCAGGAGAAGAGAGATCTGATCTCCAGGTTGCAAGTGACAGGTTGTCACTTGTGGGTTGCCCTCTGGTTAGAGGAAGGGAGGCTAGTCCTCCGGTTCTGGGCTTGTGGTTGCAAGTCCAGTGGTCCCTCCTGGTCTGGAGGAAGAGAGGTCTTCGACCTCTAGTTTCCAAGTGGCTGGGAGTCACTTGGGTGTCCCTCCGGTTAGGAGGAAGAGGGGAGGCTGTTCCCCTGGTCAAGCTGTGTGGCAGCAACTATTTGCAGACTGAGTCTGCTTGGTTCTAGCGTTTGCTAGTGAAGCCTCACTCCGGTTGGGAGTGAGGGGTGGATGTAGGTCTGGAGGACCGAACCACCTTAAAATCTTTGAGCAGTGGTTTGCTTGTAGTGTGTTCTTCCATATCTCCTACCACCCTTCACAGATTGTCTTGAGATTTCTTATTCTCATTTGTGCCGCTTCCGCTAGTTGGTTATTTGGGGGCCAGTTACATATTTGCTCTTTTGTTTAAAAGGTTTTTCAACTGGTTCATCAGATTGCTTGATTTGCTTCCGCTAGATGCTTGGATAGGCACGCTCCAAGTGTTTGTATTTGAGTTGAATCAAATTGGTTCTATTCTGTGTCTATCTCTAGCTTCCAAGTTTTTATTTGGCCATTATACATAGAAGGATACATTCACCCCCCTCTGTATCAGGGCCTAGCACCCTAACAGTTGGTATCAGAGCGGTGTTTGCATACAAGGTCCAACGACCTGCAGATTCGATCTCTAGTTTTCGGTGCTAATTTGTTTTTAGTGCATCAATATTCCTATTGCATTAATTTGATTTGTTTTCAATGGTTCATTCACCGATTTTCAGTGATACGAATTTTAATGCATGGTTCGCTAGTCTGAAGAATTATGTTAAATCTGTGAATCCAGACCTGTGGAAAGTAATTTCACACGGTCCTCATGAACTACCAAAGAAAAAGTCCAAATGGACTGACAGTCACAAGTCTAAGCATGAAGAAAATCAGATAGCTATAAATCTGATGAAGGCAGCTACTGATAGAGCTTTCCATTCATGTTTCTTTGATTGCAGTTCGACTAAAGATATTTTGGATACACTGAAGCGAATTCAGGAGATAGATGTGGACAGCTGCATGATGGTCAACAGAAGCAATCAAAGTGGCAGCGATCAAGGCAACAATCAAAATGAAGAAGATGATGATGATGAGGTAAATGTCTTCAAGAATTTTTCTCTACAAGAGTGGGAGAATGCATATGCTGAATTATTTGAATCTCATGAACAGTTAAGAAAATAATACAAAAAATTGAAGAAGAATAGTAGGTCAGACAATTTCAATTCTCCATGTAAAAACTGTGCTGAACTAAAAAATGTTCATGATACTTGTATGTCTGATATTAAAATGCTAAAGAAACAAATTTCATTGCTGAAAATTGAGAATCAAGATCATGTAAAAGAAAACTCTGAACTTGAGAAGAAGCTTAGCCGAACTTGTCATGAGTCTGTTCAGAGTAAAGATTTGTTGAAAGAAGTTGAATGTGTTAAATCTGATCTAAACAAGCTAAAATAAGAAAATGATTCTCTTAGAGGGTTCTCCAAAGAAAATGAAGAAAAATCAGAGAAACTTAAATAGGAGAACAAATTACTAATTGAAAAACTTAATGTCATAAAGTCTGTAAACATAGAATTACAGAAAGATCTTGAAAAATAGCAAAAAGATATGAAGGAAATTAAAAAATTGAAGCTGTTAAACAGTGACATGTCTGAAAGACTTCTTACTTTGGAAAGAGGAAAAACTGTTTGTATTGAAGATTCTGATAAACTGAGCAATTTGGAAAATGAAATTGAAAAATATAAAACTGCCAACAAGGTGTTAACTGAATGTGTGAATTGCAGTGAACAAGAGATTGCCAGTTATGAGCTACATATTTCCTCTTTAGAAAATGAAATTCAAGATTTGAAAGTTTTCTTGTCTAAATTTGTTGATGGGCAGAAAAACCTAGATAAGCTACTAGGTATAAAAATCAACCATAGGAAGGAAGGGCTAGGCTACAATAAGATAAACAAGAAGGAACTTCAGAACAAAGTTATGACATCTTTTGTAAGTGGTTCAGATGTAGCCACCACCTCTAAAGACAAACAGCCCATTGCTCAGAAAAAGCTGGGAACAAAGATTAATTTTAAAAAGGATGGACTGGGTTACAGTCCAGTCATGAGGAAGGTTGATGGAGCCAACCTGAAAACTATCTTTGTCAAATCTTCTGAACAGGAAAAGCCTTCTACTTCATCTCCAATTCAGTACAAGGCTAAGAAAACAGAGAAACATGATAAAAATCAGAAAATGACTGGAGAACAGAAAATGAATAAAAAGGGTCCATCAGTGTTTGCTGATCACAGTCCTCACACACACTCACATGCATCTAAAAAGAAGATTATCTGTCATTACTGTCATAAAGTTGGACATCTGATGCATGAGTGTAAGTTGATGGAGAAGGATGATAAGAATGCTAGGAGATCTCATGATAAAAATTCTTCACCTTAGAAAAGGAGTGTCACATGTTCTAATTGTGAAAAATTAGGACACTCAATTGCTCATTACTGGTTTGCTAGTGGTAAGAAAACCTTTTATTCATATCATGCTAAATTCCCTGCAAACTAACATGTTTTTAATAAAAATAAATCTGTTTCAATGAACCAGCATATCATCTGTTTTAATTGCAACAAAATTGGTCACAAGACATCTGAATGCTGGTCAGGCTCTTTTAAAAGAAATTCTATTTCATGCTTTGAATGTGGAAAGCATGGCCACAGAGCCATTAATTGTTGGCATGCTCAGGGTAGAAACGTGAATCTTAAACATGCTAAATTCCCTGTAAGATAATTTGTAAAACTTTCATGTTATAACTGTGGGAAGCCAGGTCACAGGGCTGCAACCTGTTGGCTGGCAGGATATCAAAACCAAACTGGTTTTGGCAAATAGATTTTTTATTCTGTTAACAAGAAATCTCATGCTTATGCACATAGAATTCATGCTAACAAGAATGTGCATAAATCAGATCTGAAAACTGCTCCTAGAAATGTGCTGAGAAAACCTGCTAGGAGTAATACTGTTTTGTCAGGACCCAAGACTTCTTGGGTACCTGTTTGTGCAAAATAACATTGCTATGCAGGTGTGCCTTGGGACTGGAATAAAAATGGGTAATGATCCAAGGCACTCAAGAATGAAAACCCCTTCCTGAGTCTTTCAGGTAAAATTCTTGCACTTCCTATTTTTAGTTCTACTGCATGACATACTAAATCTATTATTGCATAATCATTCTTCATCTGCATTGTCTGAATTGATGCCTCTGAACTCTCCTCATCTGAAGTGCATATATGTGATTTGCATATATTGTACATTGAAAAATCTGAACTGCATCTGAATGCTGTTTGAAATCTGTCCATTGATTTTTGAAAAATCTGATCAGCTAAAATTTGATCCATGCATGCTGCCCATGTTGAAAAATCTGATAGGACAGTCTGATTGTGCACAAGTCACAATATCAATTGGTTTCATAAGTTCAGTTTTCAGTGCAAACATTGCATGTTTTCAGGGGGAGTAATTTGCATATCCTTGCATAGCATTCAATGTTGAGTCTTTGCATGCATGTAGTTAATTGCACTGCATTTCATGAAAAATGCCAAAAAGATTGTCTGAATGTATAGTGTTAGGGGGAGTCAATGCATTGCATATAGGTTGTCAAATGCATACTCATGTGAAAACTCATTGCATATCCCTTCTTACTGATTTTGTTGACAAACCTTAATCATATTCTGAAAACCTTGAGCTTAACAATCTCTCTTAACAATTGGTATTTCTCCTGTCAATTGGTATTATTTGGGTTCAAAATTCTATCAGTCCTTCATGAAGATTTCAATGGACTATCTCGATCATAAATCTGAAAACTTTTGAACTAGAAATCTTCTATTATACGTTTTTATGAATATCTGAAATAACTCAGGTGGTTTAAGTTTAATGTACTCAAGGTTTGACTTTAAAATCTCTTAAAAATATCTAAAGCATGTTTAATAAACATTAACCATCTATTTCATGCTGTGTCTTGAAAACTTCTGAAATCTGCACTTTTGAATACATGACTTCAACTGATTAAGTACATGAAACTATTATTGATTTGAAGCAAATGAATTTTTCTGAAATGTCTAAAGGGTAATATCTGTCAGAGCAATGACATTGGTCACTGAGAAACACATGTCCAAAGGACCGTGTCATGAGGTGCCTTAGTTAACTCTGATTAAGAATTCATTGAAATTCAGGCAGAGCAATGGCATGCACACTGAGAAATACAACTCACTCATTAAAAAATGAGTTGTAGTGTGTCATGATGTGTAAATGCTAACTCTGTTCACATAAAGCATGACAGTTAGTCACACTAAGGGCTTAGAGATATTGGCCTCTGATCAAGGTATATCCTCTAGTTACAAGGTGTGAACTGAACTAGACTGCTCGTAAAATTTGTAGCATGAAAAATTGTTGAACATATCTCAATATCTGAATATTGATGCTAAAATCAAATTGCTACAACCCTAGACAAAATCATATGACTTCATAATTGCTTGACTTCAATACTAGTGCATGTAATTCTGAAAGAAGTCAATAGATTTGATTGTGTAAGAGAAAGGGAGATTAATCAAGATAAATATGAGGGCTTGGTTCATCTTTATTAAAACATGGTTTTAGATATCAATACAGAATTTTATTGATAAACTCTACATACATCATGTTTAAACCATGCTGTTCAAAAGGCTCATTCATAAGTCCCTATAATGGAAGACTTTGAAAAATTATGTTTTGGATTTATGAGATTGATATCTCTTTGAAAACCTTTCTGCTCACTTTCCTTAGATCATTGACCTGAACTTCTCCTTGTCTGCCCCTGTGGTCTCCTTCTCATCTATCTCATAAGATTCCACTTATTGAGGGGGAGCTTCCATGTCATGCATCACTTGCATATCAAGTGGCATCTATTCAGGGGGAGCATTCCTTGTCATACTGAATCATGTTCATATCATTTGTGACCTTGCATTAAAATCCCTCATGATCAGATTTATGCATGATCAACAAAAACTGTATAGTCAACTCCTTTCTTATCAGTTGACTGATTCCATCTGCATTTTTCTGACCATACAAATGTGAGGTGCCACTCCCACTTGCAGCCTTCTGAACCTCAGAATCTTTATGATGGTGGATTTCAGATTGATTCCTGAGATGTATTTCTCTCTACACTGTTGGAATCTTCCATCTTGTTCTGCAATAAGTTCTGATTCTGTGGTATCTTCACCAGAATTCAGATTCTTTGTAATGACTGATTTCAGATTGATTTATTGGATAACTAGAGTCCATTCCTGTGCTTCAGGGGGAGTTATGGTTTATTTTCATCTAAGGGGAGAGTAGTCAATCATGCATGTTGATAAGGGGAGAACTGTTTCATGGTCATAAGGGAGATCTTCATTCTAAAGAACCTTGACTCATTCTCTGCATTGTTGTGCTGCATTGGACTATCAAACCATTTCCCTTATTTTTGATTATGTCAAAGGGGGAGAATAGTTTGATGAGTCAGTGTGACTCATTATGTTGCCATCATCAAAAAGGGGGAGATTGTTGTGCCCCTTGTGCTTTGTTGATGATGTGATGTTTTAATGATAGCAACATGAATGAGTCACCACATTGTCTTGAATATGTCTGACCTTTTCTGTGGGAGATTGCATAAGTGTGCCATGTCTGAATTGTGAAGAACGCATGTGTATGCTTGAGTCATGCTGTGATATATCGGCTTGTGCTTGATTTCTGTTCTTGATTTCTGTTCTGTGCATTGCTTCTCTGCTGATATGTTCATACATTGTCTTAGGCTAAGTCTATATAGACTTTAGCGTCTCATTTAGCGTCTAAGGCAAAGTCTACACATTAGCTAAGTGTGTACATTGCTTACATTTCTTAAGATCAAGTCCATACGTTGCACTGTTTCCTCAAGTCCATACATTGGCAAAGTCTGGACATTGTGCTTTGAAGATCACCAAGTCCATACATCGTGAAAGTCTATACACTCCTCTTGGCCTTAGCATCTGTTTTGAAGTCCATACATTGATCTTTAGTTCAAGTCTGTATAGCGTTACGTTCTCTTTGGAAAGTATGTACAGCGTCAAGTCTGCACATTGGGGTTTCACGAGAAGTCTACACATTGGTCTCCACCTAAATTCTATACATTGGCTAAGGGTCTTCAAGTCCATACACAGTTGTCTGATGCATATTGATTGAAGTCTGTACATTGGGTTTTTCACATGAAGTATGTACAGCCGTTCACTGTTGAAGTCCATACACTGGTCGGTGGAATTTGAAGTCTGTACAACATGCCTTGTTATTCACAACTTTCTTGTTTGTGACTTCCCTAGTGTTTTGTTGATGAGCATCACTATGTTAAGTATTCTCATTTTAATCAGATATCTTGCGCAATGTTATGCATTTGAAATTTCCATGATTAACAGGAAAACTACTATGAGGTAGTACCTTGTATGTCCGTACTATTCCTTTCATACTTCGTGTTGTTGGTGTTTACTACACTTCGTGTTGTCCTTTTGTACGTCGTGTTGTTCCAACTATGTTTGTTGATTGTCTTCGTGTTGTTTACTGAAGCAGCTCGAATTATTCTGATGAACTTCGAGTCATTTTCTTGTGAACCTAGTGTCGTTTCTTCAGTATTTAGTTGCTCATCTCGAGTCATTCGTTTTATTTTTGCTCTTGTGTTTTCGTGTCATTTACTGTAGTTACTCGAGTCATTTTTTCGGCTTTCACTGCTTTATCACGTGTCATTGTAGCTGTTCCTGCTTTTCTGTCTTCGTGTTGTTTCTCCTAGACCCCGTGTCCTTTTTTGCTTTGTGACCACACTTCGTGTCGGTTTCTGTTTTCGTCTTCGAGTTGGTTTTAGTCCGTGTCGTCCTCATCTTCGAGTCGTTTGTAAGTTCGAGCGAGTTTTTTATGTCGTGTTGTTTTTGTATTCGTGTCTTCGTGTTGCTTATGTATCTCGTGTCGTTCTCTTCGTAGTTGTTGTTTTGTTACAGTGAGACTTCGTGTCATTTTCTTTGAGGTGTTAGCTTTATTATTATGTATCTCATGTCGTTCTCTTCGTAGTGTTTGTTTTGTTACAGTGATACTTCGTGGCGTTCTCTTTTTACCTCGTGCTGTTTGCATCTGACCTCGTGTCATTCTCTCCTTGTCTCGTACTGTAATAATCTTGTGTATCTCGTGTCGTTCTCAGTAAAGTGTATCTCGTATTGCTATCACATACCTCATGCAGTTTTAGTTCTTGTGGCCCTCAGTGTTAATGGTTTTTATCTCCTTGCAGGTCCGATGAAGAACATACACCGGTGTCTGGGCTGCACGTGATCCGATACTAAAGGAACCAATGCTATAAGGGCACATGGCAAGAAGGTTCTGGATGAAGCGTGGGAGGCACACGCGTTCTGCACCTTACCCACTTGCTGCTGCTGGTATATAATGGAGCCTTCGTCTTCAGATGAAGGTTGATCGAAGCAGAAGCCTGAAGAGCAGAAAGCCCTTCGATCCAGAAAAAGAGAAAAAGAAGGAAAAGAGAGGAAGAAGAGATAGAAGAGAGAAGCCGTGAAGAGAGAGCGGTGAGTGAGAGATTAGTAGGGTAGAAGAGAAAGAAAGAGAGATAGAGAGTGAGAGATTTGGAGAGCAGAAGTGAAAGAAAGAGAGAAAGAGAGTGAGCGAGAGAGCTCGTGGAGAAGAAGGAAGAAGCTGCTTGAAGATCTATCTTCACTGGACCGTGGATCAGATCCAGGCCAGTCAGCTCCGTTGAGAGCCACATTGTGCATTTCGTTTTACAGCTTTCTGATTGCTGTGTTATTTTCCTTTGTTTTCTGATCATCTTTGTTCTTCCGATTGCCTTGATTGGGGATCGGGTTCCTCCTGTTGGTTCAGGAGAAGGGAGATCTGATCTCCAGGTTGCAAGTGGCAGATTGTCACTTGTGGGTTGCCCTCTGGTTAGAGGAAGGGAGGCTAGTCCTCCGGTTCTGGGCTTGTGGTTACAAGTCCAGTGGTCCCTCCTGGTCTGGAGGAAGAGAGGTCTTCGACCTCTAGTTTCCAAGTGGCTGGGAGTCACTTGGGTGTCCCTCCGGTTGGGAGGAAGAGGGGAGGCTGTTCCCCTGGTCAAGCTGTATGGCAGCAACTATTTGCAGACTGAGTCTGCTTGGTTCTAGCGTTTGCTAGTGAAGCCTCACTCCGGTTGGGAGTGAGGGGTGGATGTAGGTCTGGAGGACCGAACCACCTTAAAATCTTTGAGCAGTGGTTTGCTTGTAGTGTGTTCTTCCATATCTCCTACCACCCTTCACAGATTGTCTTGAGATTTCTTATTCTCATATGTGCCGCTTCCGCTAGTTGGTTATTTGGGGGCCAGTTACATATTTGCTCTTTTGTTTAAAAGGTTTTTCAACTGGTTCATCAGATTGCTTGATTTGCTTCCTCTAGATGCTTGGATATATAGGCACGCTCCAAGTGTTTGTATTTGATTTGAATCAAATTGGTTCTATTCTGTGTCTATTTCTAGCTTCCAAGTTTTTATTTGGCCATTATACATAGAAGGATACATTCACCCCCCTCTGTATCAGGGCCTAGCACCCTAACATTATTCTTCTCACCAATTGAAGAAGCACGAGGAGAACTACCCAGTTCATGATTTAGAATTGGCTGCGGTAGTATTGCACTGAAGATATGGAGACATTATCTGTACGGAGTGCAGTTTATTATATACTCTGACCATAAGAGTCTCAAGTATCTCTTTTCACAAAAGGAACTAAATATGAGGTAAAGACGTTGGCTAGAATATCTTAAGGACTTCGACTTCAATATACAATATCATCTCGGAAAGGGTAACCATGTAGCAGATGCCCTTAGTCGAAAGCCGAGAGCACTGTTTGCCAATTGTATGATTCAAGAATGGAAATTGCTGGAGCAATTCTCTGAACTCAATATAAGCATGGACACAGACTTTCAATGTGTCACATTATCTCATATAAGCATTCATCCAGACCTAGTATCTGAAATACGAGCGCTTCAAGATAATGACCCAATATTAGTAGAGATCAAAGGCAAATTAGAAGGACAATCTGATTTCCAAATAACTTGTGAAGGAAGATTAATGTTCAGGAATAGAACTTGCATACCGGATTGTCCCGAGTTAAAGAAGAAGATCTTAGATTAAGCTCATAGATCAAGGTACACGATTCATCCAGGATCAACCAAAATGTACCAAGATGTGAAGAGGAATTTTTGGTGGCCCAACATGAAAAGAGAAATAGCAGACTATGTATCACGCTGTCTCACTTGCCAACAGGTCAAGGCGGAACACCAAAAGCCTGCTGGAAAATTACATCCTCTAGATATTCCCAAATGGAAGTGGGAGAATATTAGTATGGATTTCATTATGGGTTTATCTAAATCAAAAGGAGGACATGCTGGAATATGGGTTATTATTGACCGATTGACTAAATCGGCGCATTTCTTGCCAATAAAGAGCCGATGGTCAGTTGATGTTTTGGCTGCATTATACATCAAGGAAATAGTCAGATTACATGGTATTCCTGTTTCAATCGTGTCTGACAGAGATCCCTGTTTTACTTCTCATTTTTGGAAGGGACTACAACATTCGTTGGGAACAAGGCTTAACTTTAGTACAGCTTTTCATCCTCAAACGGATGGTCAGACCGAGAGAACTAATCAGGTGGTTGAAGATATGCTCAGAGCTTGCATCATTGATTTCGATGGAAGCTGGCATGATCACTTGCCGTTGGTGGAATTTGCATACAATAATAGCTACCAGGCAAGTATACAAATGGCACCTTTCAAAGCTTTATACGGAAGGAGTTACCGATCACCCTTATGCTGGGACGAAGTTGGAGAGAAACAACTACTAGGTCCAGACATGGTAAGGGTTACCACTGAAAGAATACAATTGATTCGAGAAAGACTGCAAGTTGCTCAGTCTAGGCAAAAGGCTTATGCCGACACGAGAAGGAGAGATCTTGAGTTCCAAATCGGAGATCATGTATTTCTCAAGATATCGCCGGGACGTGGCATACGAAGATTTGGTGTTAAGGGCAAGCTTACACCAAGGTTCATCGGACCTTTTGAGATATTGGAAAGAGTTGGCGAGGTTGCTTATCGCATCACATTGCCTCCTCCATTATCTGAAGTGCATAATGTATTCCACATATCTATGTTGAAGAAGTATGTGCACGATCCATCGCACATTATTGATCATGGAGACTTAGTGATCCAAAAGGATCTCACATATGAGCAGAAGCCCATGAAGATACTAGATCGTGAAGTACGTACCCTAAGGAATAAGGTTATTCTCATGCTAAAGGTACAATGGAGTAAGAGTTCTGATCATGAAGCCACATGGGAGACCGAGGATTCCATGAGGAAACGATTCCCAGAATTATTTTAAGGTAATAGGCTCTACACTCTCCACATGTATATGCGATTGAATTTGGGGACCAAATTCTTTTAAGTGGGGGAGGGTGTAGCAACCCTGGAAAAAATAAAGATTTTTAAATAAATCAAATTAGAATAGACAAATTCTTAATTAGTCAAAATAGGCTAAAAGATTTAAGTAAGTAAAAGAAAAATCAAGAGGAACAAATAAATAGAACCAAAAATGTGAATAACGCTTTGATTCAAGGCGCTAATTAAAATTAAACGCCTCTGGCTAAGGCGTGAATTGAAAAAGAGACGCCCACTGGACAAGGCGTCAATTCTCAAACGACCAAAATAAATAAAAGGGAAATTAAATGTAACACCCTTTGCTTAGACGCGTTTCACTAAAGAAATGACATTGTCAAAGGCGTCAATTTAAATTCAACACCCTCACTTAAGACGTTAATTCAGTTCGAGTTTCGTTCGACTCTATCTCGGGAAAGTTTATGGATTAGTACGAGTTAGTAGAATATAGAAAGGACTCTATCAAGGCAATACTACCCTTAATCAAACTCTAACTCTATTAGGGTTCCCCAAAACCCTATAAATAATCCTTGTCCATCAAACCCTAAAATCTATTTGGTCGAAGCTCTGTTGCTGCGTACGTGAAGAACAAGTGATGTTCTTCTTCCCTTGCCTCCAGTCATAGTTACGAAGAATATTAATATTAATGTTCTTCATCTTTATTGTAGGTTACCCTGTCGAGTTTTCCAACGTGCTGAAGAACGAGATTTTTCATCCAAAGCAAGCTACGCGTAGGAATCACATTCTCTCAACCTCTCTATCTCGGTACCTGCTGATCAGATAAATCCCAGAATACTCTGTATATAACAGAGTGACGTTGTTCTTCAGCTTTCTCCACGAATCATCACCCAGATCTTAATCAGGTAGGTTTTCTCAAGATCGTAGCCCAAACTAGCTTAAGATCTTAATAATATCATCGGTCGTGCATGCATATAGTTTTATTGTGGTTTCAGATGTTTTCTATGTAATTTCAAAAAGAAACGCCCTTGACAAGGGCGCTAATTTAAAGAAGTGACCCACACTAGGGCGCTAATTATTGTTTTGACGCCCTGCCCAGAAGTCGTCAATTGCATGTAATTAATAAATACCCACGTTTAAAATTTAATATCTATGTAACCATGAATCTAATATATTGCATGAGTATACCTGTGAAATCCTGCTATTTTTCCTGTCATGATCATGTACCCTTTTTCCTGAAATTTTATGATCTGAAAATTTGTAAATTCTTGCATTCACGACCTTGTCTAGGTCGTCTCCTACTGAACTGACGCCCCAGACCAGGGCGCTAATTGAAAAGTAACGCCCCTGTCCAGGGCGCGTTTGTGTTAAAATTCCAGAATATTAATTTTCTGCAGAATAGAAATATTGAAGGGACGACTGATGTACAAGTCATCAAATTTGTAAATAAACGCCCCTATAGAAGGCGTTAATTTGATAAGTAATGACTTAAATTAAGTCGCTATTTTCCTGTGACACTATTTTACACCGTTACTGTTAACCGAGGGTTTCATATGTATATATATATATCTATATATATCGGCACTATATTCCAGTCCGTGAATATAGTCCCACGTTTCATGATGTTTTAACGTTACCCCCTTAACTCTCATTGACATACAAGCTCTCCATTGGACACTCCGTTCCTTTGGACTAGCAAGTTAGTCATAGAGACCTCCGTAAGACTCCTCGAGCCTTGGATTCCCTCAAGGTCGACTGAGCTGGTTGTACCATAAAAACCCATTACACAATCTTTGCCATGTCACTCTATAGAAACATGGTATACCGGCCCTCATGTCATGCCATGTGTATGATATGAGAATTATCTTAATGAACGGGGTAAAGCATGACATTGTTATGATGTTCTTGTAAACCCCAATTCTATAACAATATTATTATGATGTTCTTGTAGACCCCAATTCTATATTAAACTTGATGTTCTTGTGGACCTCAATTCTATATAAAGAATGTCCATACTTGTTTGTCATGGTACCCAAGTTAGGGAACCAATTCCACCTAGTTTTATCGATAATTGTGAATGTACCGTTATTATCGCCTAACTATGTCAAGTGTCATATTTTTGGACTCTATTATATCAAAGTCTATCCTACGTGTCTACAAGCTTTATTCTTGAAATTCCATATTGGCTATATACAAAAGTGGATGTTAAAATACATGATTAATGCCTGCGCATATAGGGCCCGATCTGGTCCTGGGAGGAGCACCCGAAAGTACTTGTGCCCATGGGAGTTGATTGATCACGGTATTGGCATTATACCGAAGTGCATGACTAGCTTGATTGAACATTCCACAAATCTTGTACTTGACTTGATATTACATGACTTGCGTGGCCCAAGAAAGGGTAATTGTATACTTGCTTGACTTGAAACAAAATAGCCAAATTCCAACATAACATGATGAGTCTACTTGCTTGAATATCTTGATATCTTTTGATATAAGTTCTTGAAAGTTCATCGCTATCTTATTGTTATACACTCTCTCTATCTTGTCGTTTTACGAGCATGCATAGCTATAGTGCATTCATGAAAGATGTAATTGCTTAAACCCATTGCTAGTTCTTGAGATATAATTTCCTACTGAGCGTTCGCTCACTCAGTGTTTCCATACTTTTCAGGTAAGTCCAACGATGAGGGAACTCAATCTGAAGGGGATGGTCAAGAGTGAAAGAGTTAGAGCTACTCAAGCGTCAATTAGTCCTATCTTTTCTCTATTTTTCTTGAGTCAAGCGTTGTATTTTTATTTTATTGAGTCTAGTATTTGCCAGGGGTTTGTAATAGACATATTCTTATTAAAGGAATTAATGGATTGGGTTATCTTTATATTTCTGCACTCTGTCTTTGTGTCGAATACACTACTACTCTGATTGACATGATTGATATAAACTTGTCGCGCATCTCCGGGTACCTTCCGCACTCGGGGCGTGACAAGCCCCCTGGCTTTGAGAACACTAACTATGTAGATTTTGTATACAAACTAGACAGGGCGCTTTATGGACTGAAGCAAGCACCAAGAGCTTGGTATGAGAGACTAAGCTCATTCCTCATTGAGAAAGGGTACACACGAGGTAAGATAGATCAAACACTGTTCACCATGAAGTAAGGTAAGAACATTTTGATTGTTCAAATTTATGTTGATGATATTGTGTTTGGCTCTACTAAGTCTGAAATGTGTGAGGAATTTGCTAACCTCATGACTAGCGAATTCGAGATGAGTCTAATGGGAGAACTCCAATTTTTTCTCGGTTTGCAGGTCAACCAAGGAGAAGATAGATGCTTCATAAGTCAAGCCAAATACATCAAGGAGCTTCTGAAAAGATTTGACATGACAAACAACAAAATAATTGTAACTCCAATGACCACCACAATATCACTAGATTCGGATGAAAATGGTAAATTAGTGGATGCAAAGATCTATAGAGGTATGATTGGCTCTTTGCTTTATTTGACTGCATCCCGACCAAATATCCAGTTTAGTGTATGCCTTTGTGCTAGATTTCAAACTAGTCCTAGAGAATCCCACTTGACTGCCGTCAAATGCATCCTTAGATATCTTGCCGGAACTCAACATTTGGGATTGTGGTATCTGTCATCATGTGATTTATCTCTTATATCTTATTCTGATGCGGACTACGCTAGATGCAAGCTGGATCGCAAGAGTACTAGTGGCTACTGCCAGTTTCTGGGCAGGAGTTTAGTTTCTTGGGCTTCTAAGAAACAACACTCGGTTGCCCTCTCAACTGCAGAGGCAGAATATGTTGCTATGGGGAGCTGTGACACCCAAGTGTTATGGATTAAACACCAACTTCAAGATAACTTAGTGGATCTTGATTGTGTCCCGATTCTGTGTGATAACACTAGTGCTATCAACCTTGCAAAAAATCCAGTCCAGCACTCTAGGACTAAGCATATTGAGATTAGGCATCACTTCATTAGAGATGAGGTCGTTAAGAAAAACTTTGAGCTACATTTTATTGATACTCTAAATCAAATTGCTGATATTTTCACCAAGCCCTTGTGTAATGACATGTTTTCTACACTCAGAAGGGAGCTTGGTCTTTGCCGACCTCAGGCCAATAAAAATTAAAATGATGATTTTGTTCAATTTAGTTGTGTGTTTTTGCAGATTGATTTCCATGCATTGTTTATATGTAAATATGTCATTCTGCATATGGTGTAGCATTGCATGTAGTCATAATGCATAATAAAGTTGAATTCATGTTTACGATGCATTGCATGGTTTGTGTAAAATCATTCTTGCATGGCCATGGTATATTAAATGTTGATGTATGGAAAGATATGTTATGCTTGTCTAGAAGCACTCAATATGCGTGAGGATTCACCTCCACCAAGTACCATGAGTCACTATCACATATAGGCCATATAGTAAGGGGGAGTCGTCTCTTTGGCGCATTCATGCATATATTTCATCTTCATTTTGTTGCATTTAATAAGTGAACAACCATGTGCTGGGTCATGCATTTCATGTCTACCAACTTCATGTTCGATCAGGTCAACCCCTACATGGTTCTAGTCAACCTCTCCTTGACATTTGTCATTGCATTTGCCTCAAACATACCTCCTTGAGTGCATCCAATGCATATCCTTAGGGGGCGTCTTGTTACCTTTCTTAATCTCTTGCAATCTGACCTTCACTAGCTTCCAGTTTAAAAATGACATCATGAGACCGACATAACTACGGCGTAAGAGCTTTCTATTATATGCATTGATGATTGTCCATCCAATGAAAATGGTTCAGATTTAATGATTTCTTGAAGTTCTAAAATATCTTTTGAAATCATCTATGTTCTGTGATTTTAATAGACCTTAACTAGAGTTTGCATGTTTGAATGACTCTCCTGAAATCTGAAAATTCAAACTTCATGACAACCTTGGTGATACTCTAGAGCTAAGTATTATTTTTAAACATCTTGATGAGCTGGAATTCCTGAAAATCAATTTGACAGAGCAATGATATTGTTGCACAAAGAAATATGTCACGTCATCAAATCAAGTGACGAATGATATGTCATGATGTACCCATGTTATCTCTGTCTTAATTATATTGGACTCTAGGCAGAGCACTGGCATAATTGCTGAGAAATATATCTTCTCATCAAAGAAATGAGATCGGGTATGTCATGACGTGACTTTGCTATCTCTGTTTATTCTGAAGCATAACAGTCAGTCTTACCAAATACCTAAGAATACTGGCATCTAAACAACGTGTATTCTTACGGCTAGGAGGCATGTACTAGACTCGACTGCTCGTAAAATATGAGTCATGTGCTTTCAAATAAAAAAGATACTGCCAATCAAAAATATGGTGCAATCATAAAATTCCATGCTTTAGTCATGATTGTTTAGCCTCAATACTAGTTTTTATGTTATTCCCTTTGTAGTTATTGAAAATGGATATATAAGACAAGGGAAGGTTAAACACTACCATGCCATGCGCTTTTGGTTCATTTCTATTAAAATATGGATGTAGATGCTTTTTGAACTCTATTGATGATCTCAGATTTCATTAGCTTTGAACCATATATGCTGCTCACGGTCTGGTTCAGGTTTGCATATAATGGCTTGCTCTCAACTCCTTTCAGCTCTGGTCTCACCAACATCTGTCACCTTCTCTACTTTATCCCACCCTTTTTGCTGTTATCAAAGGGGGAGAAAATATCTTGTTGTGAGTCCTTTATGAGCTAATACCTTTGTCCGTCCTTTGTGCGGCCTTTGTGAGTTGTCAAAGGGGGAGAGTGAATTGTGGACGGGGGAGAGTCCACGGGGAAGAGAACCTTGTGAGCTTTGAGTCTTCATATGTGATGGGGGATTGTGCATAGCATTCACATGCTTTGATCATCCATGCATACATATCCGCATTCACATGCTTTCACTGTCATGGATCTTGAGCTGCACATGTCGCATATGTCATAAACTTTGCCATCTTAGATATTACTGCCACATAATGACTCACAGTGTTGCCATCATCAAAAAGGGGGAGAATGTTGTGCCCCTATGGTCATTTGAGTCATCCTGTGATCACTTGGGTCATTCGACATCATCTTGTGGTCATTTAAGTTATTTGATATTCTTGGTTTTGATAATGGCTAAACACTATAAGTCATTGTTATTTTTCACACTCATATGACTGACATATGTGATATTTTGTTCATGATAGATAAGCCAATGAATGGACAAAGAATCGAGTGGAAATGGCAAAAGTGAAAGCTCATTGATCGCGCCCAAGCAAGGATGCAAATCTCTTCTACAAGTAAAAGTCGACATTTCTCATTCGGCACGTCACATAGCCAAGGTCGATGCACAAAGAAGCATAGCCAAGAGAGCCCAAGGTCAAAGACTCAGTTGACACCTTCAAGACACTCAAGGTTGATGCCACAGATGAGAACGGGCTGCTAAAGGACTCAAGCGACGGAGCTAAAGGGGTTAACGGACTGACCCGGCATAACCCGGGGTCTGCCCAGCTGGCGGTCGACCGCCCCTGCTAGCAGCTCACTAGCTGATGGATTCTCAGTGGCGGTCGACCGCCTGTCCAGTAGCAGTCGACCGGAAATTCCAGAGATCAAATTTCTATAGGGTTTCTCAGTAGTGGTCGACCGCCAGCTTCTGCAGGTCGACCGCCAGCCCCGAGCCAACAAATGTAGACTTTGTTTTCCACTTCGAGAAGAGCCCCTTTCCTTTTGTTTGTTTAACCCCAAAGTCACCCAATCTCCCATGGATTGTGGATCTGGTTTTGGGGATGTCCAAGGACCATTCAAAGGTTATAAAACGCACACAAGAAGGGTTGGAAAACCTAAGGCTAAGAAGGGAGATCAAAAGGAGGCTACAAGGGTGTGTTTAAGGGAGAGGAGTTTGAGTATTGTAGCTGTGAACAGTACTCCGGGAAGAAGTTCTTCATCAAATCCTCAAGTGATTCAAGCTACTTCAAGAGGAGATCAACCCCAAGCCAAATGAAGAAAAAGCTGCAACCATCATCCTCTTCATCATCTCAAGGTGATCCAAAGAAGCTCATTCTCAAGGGAGATCAAATCTGCATCCTTTATCTTCTTCATCAACTCAAGGTGATCCAAGGAAGATCATTTCACAAGGAAGAAGATACCATTGAAGCATTCGATTCAAGCTCCAGCAATCTCAGATAAGATCTTTTCTCTTTGAGCATACTCTATATCTTGTTTGAATAGCTTGATATTTGTTCTCTTTTCATTTCATTCAAACATTTGAAACTGAAGATCGTCCCTATCGGTGGTTAGTAGGAAGGCAATCGGAAGTTGTCCGATCTGCGGTGTTGACGTCCCTACCTGTGGTTAGTAGGAAGGCAATCGGAGGTCTTTCCGATCTACAGTTCAGTGCGTGGCATTAGTGGAGCCTCACCGGGTTTGGTGAGGGGTGGACGTAGGACTGGGGATTCAGTCCGAACCACCTTAAAATCCTTTGTGTTGTGGTTTGTTTATGTGATTGCTTCGTTCTAGATGCATGTTTAGGTTCAAATCGATATATTAGTTACTCATCTTGCCAAGCGAATCATAGTGTTCTTTGATAAGCTAGTTACACTCCGCTGCAATTTATTTTATCTAGTTATATAGAGGGTTGCATTGTGAAAAGAGGGACAGATCTATTCACCCCTCCCCTCTAGATCCGCTGTCCACTACTCAACAGGAGTTGTACGCGATTCCTCCCGGACCGCTCAAGTCTCCCCGCGGTGTGGCGATAGACCATTCTTTACCAGTCTCAGCAGTCCTCTCCGGACCGTGCATCTGTCCCCACGGTCTTCCAAGAGTCCGTTCACCTCTGCTGGCTCAGGTACGCTACTTGTCTTCATACTCTTCTGATTCTACTGATTCTCTGCGGTCTGTTTTAGGCCGTCCCACAGATTGCACGGTCGGTCGATAGACCGTTCAGTCGTCTCAGGTACGCATCTCAGTTCTGTGTTCTTTTTTTATTCTTTTACTGCTCCCTGTCACTGAGCGGTCCTTCCCAGACCGTCTACCTCCCTGAGTGGTCTCCCATCAGACCGTGTTTTACTGCTACAGTGCACCCGTGATTACCATTTTGGCTATTATTTCCCATTATCACATACTTATTTGATGCTGTTTTGATCTCCCCTGGCAGTCATTCCATTGTGCATGATTATTGTCACATTTGTTATATTTGATTGGTCATTGCTTGTTAGATTTAGGTTAGATTTTGCATGCACTCCGGTGCACATAGGATTCATTCATACTTTTCCATACTAGTCGCATTCCTACCTTGGTAGGGGATCCTCTCGTCTCCATATTCCTTGGAGCCGACTAGGTGACCTTACTCGGGACCTCTGTAAGCCCTCGCGAGCCGTGGATTTCCACACGGACGTTGGGCAGGTTGTACCTTTCCACACCAGTCTAGGGTTGCATTCGTGAGAGAGAGTCCTTTAGAGTCAACTAAGTTGTCCATTCCACTCATGTTAGGCACCTTTTTTGTCATGAGAATTGTCATTTTAATTAATCCACTAAGGTTCTAAAAGGAGAAATTTCTAAAATCTATCCTGCATCATTTAAACCTGGTTGGTCAATTGATTGCCTCTTCTCTCCTCTCTTTCAGTGTGCATTTGATTGCTAGTTTGATTGTTTAGAAACTCATTTAGGTGTCGCTCTTCTCTGTGTTAGAGTCTCCGTTGCATGTGGAGTTGCTTCACACCCTCAGGATCTTCTCCTAGGGGCAGCTCTCATTTCTTTTCTTATTTTAATCCTCTATTTGATTCTTTACCCACCATGTCTTCCTACAATTTCTCTCACTCCCATGAGGACTCTCTCCCTCAGGGACTTCTGGAGGACCCGCCTAGGTTCGCGCATGTGCAGGGAAGAGAGGGGACCGCCCCTCCTCTTCCAACCATTGTTGTTGAGGGTGCTCAGCCCTCCCTTTCTGATTCTTCCTCTCAGAATTCGGCCAATCAAATCCTTCACATGATGGCCCAGCTAGATCCAACTCAGCTTCACCTCGTTCGGCAAGCTCTGCAGGGGCCGGACGCCCCGTCTTCAGTTCCCTCCCCTGGCGAGTCTATTGCCACTACCTCATCTCCTATTGTTGGTTTATGGGCTGCTTCTGCTGCGCCCATTGATCTCAGTCTTGTCCATCCTCGGACCCTCCGATTTCCTAGCATGGAGGTGGGACAAGCCTCTACCTCGGCCCACCAGCCTCTTGACAAGGGGAAGGCCCAGATCCCCTTCGGTTCTTATTCTGATCCTTTTACCACTATCTCACCAGCGCCGCAGGCCCTTGCGGCCCCGGCCGATTATATTCCTCTTCAACCAGGGGCCGCCCAGTTGGCTCATGCGGATATGGGCCCATCCTTGGCCCATTATCTATCTTATGGGCTTCCCCATTCATCAGTTTACCCATCAACTCCATATACTGGTTCTGTTCTTCCTGCTTTATCTCCTCCTTCCCGGGAATGGGAACTTCTCGATAAATGAGCTGCCATGTAGTAGCAAATTGACCTCCTCCATAAGCGGGTTAGCCCGCAGTCTCTCGCTGATGTCCCCATTCTTAACTTCCGGGACATTCGTTTCCCTGCCCAGTCGAAGCTCCCCACGTACCGTAAGTACGATGGGAACAACAACCCGTTCATTCACATAAGGGAGTTTCTATATGAATTGGCGCAGTTCCAGCATGATGACTACCTTATGGCGTATCTCTTTCGCCGGTCATTGGACGCGGTGGCGCTAGAATGGTTCTACACTTTACCGTTAGAGGAGGTAGAAAGCTTCAAGGTAGTCAAGGAGAAGTTCATACAAAGATTTCAAGACCGGGTAGGCCCGGAGTATTCATTCACAGACCTAGTAGCAGAAAAGATGAAGACAGATGAAGATTTTGTAACTTATGCAAATAGATGGAGGCAGATGGCCTCACGTGTGCCCGGGCAGATCCCAGAAGAAGAAAAAGTGAAATTGTTGATTTCAAATGCTAACCCTACGTTCCGGAACATTCTGGCGATGAATGATATATCAAATATGCACCAGTTGTATAGCAGGGCCCGGTTTATCCAAACCCAGTTCAAAGACTCCCCCATCCATTCCCTATTTGAGGCCCAGAAGTCCAAGACTACAAGGAAATCCCAGGGCCCTGTTATTGAGGGAGTTCAAACTAATGAGCAGGTGTAGGCTATTCAGTTTCCTAACCAATCCGCTCCACCCCGTTTCCAACAACCACCACGTAACCCCCAGTTCTCTGCTCCGCCAGTTCCCCGACCCCCTTTCCAAGCTCCCCAACAGCCACAACAACCACCACCACCACAACAACAACCTTAGCAACCACCCCAATACCATAATGTTCCTCCTACTGCTAGTTATGCGCCTGCTCGGCCAGGTCCGAAAAGAGCCCATTACCCTCCACTTCCCGAAACCCTTCCGGACATTTTCTCGGCCCTAATGTACAGTGATGACATACAGCTTCGGCCGGAACGTCAAAACTGGAACCCGACCGCCGATCAATTTCGGTATTGCATATACCATCGGCAGCCCGGGCACACTATAGACATATGCTTTCAGTTCCGTGATTTAGTGTATGATTTACATGAAGGGCAAAGGATTGACTAGGCCCAGATGCATAAGTTGATAGAAGACATCAAATAGAAGAGAAGACAGGCAAGGCCACAGCAGGCAGCGCCTCAGCAGCAGCAGTTTCAGCAACCCCAACCTCAACCTCAGCAGCAGCAGCAACCACCTGAACTCGGGATTCATTAAAATCCCATGCCAGACCATCCACCCGCTCCGCAACAGCAGCCACCTACATCGGCCCAAGTAAATGTAGTTCACCGCCCAGCTCCCAATGTTGGATGGTCTTTTGACGATGAGACTCCCGCTCATCTTCTGGCCTTCCACCACGCATACACCAACCTCCCCGCACCTTCTGTTCTCTCTATTATCCGGCCCACCACCGTAACCATTGCTCTACCCACTATCCCCTCCAGGTCACCAATTACACCCGCCCCATTACCTACCATTCCGCCAATCCTTGCACCATCACCCGCCATACCCTCCTTCGTTACCCCTCCACTCAACCCTTCACCAATCACCACTCCGCTAGGGCCCGTCAGACCAACCTCTTCCATCCTCACCCCCGTTTCTATCCCCTCCACTCACCCTACTGGGCCAATCGGGAGTCCATCTGATGCCGTATCGACACGAAACTTCACCCTCCGGAGCGGCCATTTATTTCATAGAAGTTATCCCTCTACTGGTGCGTCTGCACCCAACCCCCCAATTCCTTCCTCAATAGTTGAAGCAGAAGAAATTGACTTCTTTCCGGGCACCAGATATGATTTATTACAGCACTTGGATAGAATGCCAGCCAAAATATAAGTCCTAGAGTTAATTAAGAGGTCCACGCTACACCAAGATGCCATAAGGGCTTTTCTATAGAAAGTTATGGTTAGCGAGGACGTGGCAGTAGACATCTTGCCGTCGGTGTTAGCCACTATTACAAAGGGGCCATCTATTTCCTTTTATGAGTCGGAGCTAGCACCCCTAGAGGCACGTCAGATGCCACTATGTATTACAATTTCATTGAACAAAGTGGCCATTGATTCAGCTCTAGTGGACACGAGAGCTTCTATTAATGTTTGTCCCTTGAGCACGTTGCGTGCCTGTAACATTTCTGAAGACATGCTAAGATCGACACTAATAACTATTGCGGCATATGATAACTCCAGGAGAGCTTGCCACGGGGTCGTGACAGTGCAGGCCGAGCTCGGGCCTTTGAAAATGGATGTGGAATTCTATGTGTTGGACATAGACCCGATGTTCAAGGCTATTATGGGTCGTCCATGGATTGACAGCTTGAATGCAGTACCCTCGACCACCCACCAGTGCCTCAAATTTCCATTTCAGGGGCGGGTAGTCAAGGTGAAGAGTGTTTCTACGGTCCAGACAGTGGATGCTATTGCTGACAAGATTCTGCCTACACTATGGCCGAGCAACAAGCCAGTTTTGTCTGTGATGGACTTAAACTTTCCATGGGCATATGCGTCACGCAAGCCCGCCACTACACCCGTCAATGTCAAAATCAAGTCCAAGATTAACGATTCTAATGGATGGAACATGATCTTGAAACTAGGCTATCAGCCGGGCATGGGCCTCAGCGCGCAGCTGCAGGGGCGGACCAATCTCGTCCCCAGGGGAAGAAAGATGAGCCGAAGAGGCCTTGGCTACCGGGAGTCCGCATTGTCAATACTGGGAGACTCCGGGCCACTGACGTGGGACTATCTCTAGCATTTCGTAAAAGGCCCGTTGTAGCCAGGTACTTTAAAGAGGACGCCGCCCTGTGTTGATGAGAAGAATGAGGCCACTTTTGCTGCTGTCGGCCCACCGCCTCCACTGAAGGGGTTGGTGGACGATATGGAAGATTTTTGCAGTTGTTTTAAGAAGATGTTTCATGAGGAAGAAGTTTTCCCGAAGAAAGTGGAGATGCAACTGGTGAAGCATTCTCCGGTTGAGCCAGTTTACCGGAGGCCGCAGGAGGAGGGGAGCTCCATCATTACCTTTTCTTGGCCTCCTTCCCGCTTTGCCTCCCTGCTTCGACGATTGGGATTTATTCCCCGTTCACCACCAATCCTGGTCGATCCATTCTATACGGAAAGGCCATTTGAGATTCTGTTTGTGCCATGCGCATGTGGGCGCTGCCCACGGATTGATTTCTAAACTTTGTTTACTCCCCCCCTCCCCCACTGCCGATCTTTCTGAAATGTGGTTTTCGTCATCTGATCCATTCTTCGATGTTCTTTTCTCATCTCTCTTTCCCATGCAACTTCCTCCTCCTCCTTCCTCCTCTGACCTCTCTTGTTGTGTGATTTCCTCCGATCTCCAAAAAAAACGTCAATTTTGAAACGGAGGTTTCAATAGAGGATTACGCTATGTTCTGTCCATCTTCCTGCCAGGGGCATGAGGCCCCTGCTTCCTTCCCTGTAGATTTCTTATCTTCTAGGTTAGATGTACAGTGTGCAGAGTCCCCTAGGATTGTAGAGTCAGTTGGGGAAGAGTCTAGCTCTAGTGTTGTCAGCTCATCCACGTCTGCGGCGCACCCTGTGATGCATCATTCCAAGTCCATTCCAGATAGGTTTCTTCAAGATCTTGCCCAAAGATGTCATGCCCTCCTCAAATGCCTGAGTTTGTAGAGACAGCCATTGTCTTAGAGGATGATGAGGAAGTAGGCGGGGTGTGGAGCAATGTCGGATTGGGAGTTTATGAAATCATAGATGAGAAGGACCCAACCGATGATGAGGAAAGCGACGGGGATGACGTTGTCGATCTGTACGCACAAGGTTTAAAAAGGTTTGACGAATCGTCGTCGGTAGTGGATGAACCCACGAAAGAAATTAATCTTGGGACTAAAGAGGACACTAGGCCCAAAATCATTTCCGCTAATCTCCCTCCTCAGGTTGAAGAGGAGCTAGTCAAGGTTTTGAGGGAGTATAGCAATTCTTTTGCCTAGTCCTATGAGGACATGTCGGGTCTGGACACTGCTCTGGTTGAACATAGACTCATCCCAACACCCGTTAAACAGAAATCAAGGAGATTCCAACCTCAAATGGCCTTAAGGATAAAGGAGGAAGTTGATAAATTACACAAGGCCAAGTTTATTAGAGTTGTTTTATATCCTCAATGGGTGGCAAATATTTTCCTGGTGATGAAAAAGGATGAAAAAATTTAGATTTGCATTGATTTTAGGGACTTAAATAAAGCATGTCCGAAAGATGATTTCCCACTTCCTCACATTAACGTGTTGGTGGACAACACGGCTGGATATGAAGCCCTATCATTTATGGATGGATACTCCAGATACAACCAAATCCATCTTGCTCCCGAAGACCAAGAGAAAATCTCGTTCACCACGCCCTGGGGCACATACTGCTATGTTGTCATGCCATTTGGATTGAAGAATGCAGGTGCCATGTATCAGCGCGCAATGATGGCTATCTTCCACGACATGATGCATGTGTATATGGAAGCCTACGTGGATGATATTCTGGTGAAATCGAGGTCCAAGGAAGAACACCCAGCCACTTAGCTAAGGTATTACAAAGGGCCAGGGAGTATAAGTTAAAAATGAATCCAAAGAAATGTGTGTTTGGAGTTGCATCAGGGAAATTACTAGGGTTCATAGTTAGCAAGCGGGGGATTCAGATCGATCCGAACAAAGCAAAGGTCGTTATGGAAATGCCACCACCTAAGAACATCACTAAACTTAGAGGATTGATTGGGCGTTTGCAGTTCATTCGAAGATTCATATCTCAGCACTCACAAAGATGCCGCCCATTCTATGAACTGTTGAAGGCGGGAGCTAAATTCAAATGGAACGAACAATGCCAGAAGGCCTACGAGGATCTTAAGGTTTATCTATCTAATCCCCCGGTTCTGCAACCACCTATACTTGAGAAACCCTTGATATTATATATTTCTGTTATTGATGACTCCCTAGGAGCTGTCCTGGCTCAAGTGGATGACGAAGGAAAGGAAAGGGCAGCATACTATCTCTCTAGGTTGTTCAATCCTGCTAAATCTAAGTATACTGCCATGGAGAAGACCTGCGCAGCGCTAGTATGGGTAGCTCAGAAACTTGTGGACGCGAGATTTTTTTCTTTATTTTATTATTATTATTTATTTATTTATCTTATTTTATTTTTTTTATTTGGTTTGTTAGGCGTGCCAGTCACATGTGTGACGATTTCATTGTGCGCTCGACTTGACTTGGTCAGTCGATTGTGGAGTCCGAGTTGGGACCAAAAGTCCGCCATACCATAAAGGCTATGACGTTAATTACACCCTTCCTAAGAAGGACAACCCTTGATTAAACGCCAAAATAGGAGGCCACTCGGGGCGGTAATAAAAGAAAAATAACAGTGCGTGATATTGAAGATATTATTATTCTGAGAAGGTAATTGAGCAAACGATAAGTTATTAAATCAGCATGACCCCCCCCCCTGTGTAGGTCGTGCAGGATGGAGATAGGACACCGTCCACGCAGCGGCGGGGCGGAGCCTGGACAGTCATCGGGGACATATCTCCTTTCATGTTCCTCATCCAGCCAAAGGCCTCGCAGTATTCATATTCCCCGAAAAATCGAGCCAGACGGGAGGTGTATGACGGGCACTTCCCGGGACTTATCGGGGTTAAAATATCTATCGACATTTCGGCAGCATCTCCCCATAATCTGGATTATGCCCAGGGGAGAATAGGCTATCACCCACGGAGTGCCGGGATGAAAGCCGAGAAAATGAGGGAGCAAACCCCCCACACTGTACACGTATGCTCTAGGGCAATGTTTGACTCTTCCCTTATAGGAGCCGGTGACACTCATGCAGTGGCAGAGCTCACCTTAGCTAAAGGGGTTGCTCATAAACCCGGTACGGATCAGTGGAACATATGGGAGTCTGACCCCCTTTAATTTTGTCCTCGGGATAGTTCCGGTGACTTATGGACATCCCTAAGTGGGTTTGATAGAGGTGTCGGAGGCTTGATGGGTGGCGGAGTAGGCTTTCGACGCACCTTGGACTGGCCTAGAGGTTCCCGGCGCCAAGGCAAGGAACAGAAGGGGGTTCCTGGCGCGCCCAGGAGATATGCTCTCGGCGCAAGGGCCAAATGGCCAAGGGAGATATGCTCTCGACGCAAGGGCCAAATGGCCAAGGGAGATATGCTCTCGGCGCAAGGGCCAAATGGCCAAGGGAGGTTGTCGGCGTGAAGAGGAATCGCTCAAGGGGGGTTCCCGGCGGGCAGGGGAGAAGGCAGATGGGCTTCCCGGTGCGATGGCAAAGCAGCCAAGGGGGGAATTCTCGGCGCGGCGGGGAAGGGGCCAGGGAGTAGACTTCCCGGCATGATGGCAAAGCAACCAGGGGAGGGTTTCCCGGCACGGCCAGGATGCAAGGGTTCCCGGCGAGGAGGCCAGAAGGCCAGGACAGTTCTCGGCGCCTGAAAGATAGCGCCGAGAGCTGTTCATCTGATTTACTGTATGCGGGGCCGAGAGGTGTGAGGGCGCCGGGATAAGAACAGAGCTTTACGGTACTCTGTTCTTGAATCTGTTGAGGATTCAGGGATTTTCCCTGGTGATTCAGGCCAAGATAGACGGGCCTTGGAAAATCAAAGAGTTCAATTCATCAGACTAGAACTGACTTTGGCCTGGATTTCAAAGGGAAGGCCGGAGGCGGGGAGTGATTTGGGGGAAACACGGCTTAGGGTATCTCTGTCACCAGTGTTTCAGACGATCCGTGAAGATGATTTTGGTATACTCTCCATCATCTGGGGGCCAAGAGATGACTGTCTCTGGCCCCGGAGATGACTTCGGCAAAGCCGATGAGCAGGAATGCAATATCTAAAACCGAGCGGTGGCTGCTATGTACCTATGCTTTGCTTCAGAGGCCAAGGGATGGTCTGTCCCTGGCTCGGAAGCAAGCATGAGGAGCGTTCGAGAAATGGGCGAATATCGAACTGGGGGGGGGATAGCATGCTATTGAGTCTTAAGAAGAAACTAGAAAATATGGGGAGATAGCAATAGGGTTTCGGAGAAAATAGACAGCAGGTCTCAACGGGAGCCCGTAGTTTTCATTCATTCGAACATCACCATTAGACTCGCACATCAGGGGCAATACGTAAAAGAAGGTATAGGCAGACTATGCCTTGCCCTAGCAAAGTAAAATCGACTGTGATATCACAGCATACATCAAAAAAAAAAGGGGAAGAGACAGAAGCAATCAAAAATTAGAATAGTGAACTACAGAAAATGGGGAGGGGAGGGCAGAGCATTGACTCCTCTCCCTCCCCGTTGCCCACCTTCGATCAGGCTTCGAGACTCCTTTCTTCTTTTTCCCTTCCGCCTCTTCCTATCTCGGATCAGATTGCAGGCTCCACTCTCCTCTCCTTGTTTTCGTTTGTGGCTATCTGTTCAGGCTCTCTGTCCTTCTTTTCTATCTGCTCTCTCACCCTCCCCTGCCTCTTTTCGAATGAGGGGATTTTATATCCCTCGTTGGTGTCCTCTCTGCAGGCTCGTCCTGGCGCGCCTCAACTGTAGGCGGAGCTCCCAGCGCGCGGGACTCAAACTTCTCGGCGCCGCTTCTGGGCTTCGACACAGGGATCCTGGCGCCACTTTTATAGGCCCATTTAGGGCTTTTAAGACCTCACGTAGACTTCGACCTTTATTGGTCCTTCAGATGTATCAGAACCTGAGAAGGCCCTCCATTGGTGACACAGCTTCTATTGAGATCATTCATAGATTTTCATCAGTCAGTAGACTGGGGTTTCATCGGCATTGCCATCTGAATGACGACAAAGTCGGACATCATCTCATCGGTATTGTCACCTGAACGGTGACAAGACCGGACATCGGTTTTAGCCTGAAAAGACTTCAGCCAGGTGACTGCTATTTCATCAGTGCCGTCATCTGACAGACAATGGCATCGGACATCAGCTTGGCCTGGGAAAAGGCTTCAGCCGGGTAGATGGTTGACGAACTTCATCATTGATCTTTCACTATTGGTCTGATCTTCCTTTCAATTCTGTTTCTGCCCTGGCTCATTTTCAAGGTGTCAACAAATGCCCCCCAACTACGGGCGGCGTAAGCGCAGAATAAGCGGCACGGGGTCTGCAGGTGCCTTTCATCATTCGAGGGTATCTTCCTCCATTTCTCTTTGACATTGTTCTTCGGCTTAATCATGTTGCTGCAGCAATATTATGCACATGTATCTTTCATTTTCATGTTTTTCATCTCCATATCTTCTGATTTTATTGTCAGCACTTTGGTGCCTTCTTGGCCTTGCCTTGGGCTTCTCGGCGCGAGGTAGGACCCTTCTCGGCGCGGGGCTTCTCGGCGCGGCTTGTTGTCGCTGCGGGCATCTCGACGCGGCCTTCTCGGCTCGGGCGTCTTCGGCGGGCTTCTCGGCGCGGGCGTCTCGACGCGCCCCCTTTTCTTTCGGCCGACGGGGGGCTCTCGGCGCGCTTTTCTTCGCGCCGAGAAGTCCCTCTTTCTTCTTCTTTTTAACCCCCCCCCCCCCCGAGAGGATTTTTACCTCATTTCTTACCTCTCCCTTCTCTGTCTTCATCTCGGCGGCGGCGGTGAGCTCCCCCCCTCCGAGAGCGTTGTCGCCTTTCCCCCCCTTTTTGACCCATTCATTCTCGGGTAGGTTCATTATGTGGGATTGAGTCCCATTTTATGCTCGGGATCACTCCCTCTTGGTGGGTGACTCCCTATTTTTCTTGGGTAGACCCCGGACAAGAGGAGATGCTGCCAAAATTTTAATTGGAATTATTCATTTAATCATCACATGCTCATTCATCTTTCTGATGCTTATCTTCATCTTTTCTTGATTATAGTCACTGACATGGCTTCCGACTCTTCTGCTGCGGCTTCCATGACTGTGGGGGCGAGTTCATCGGCTCAGTCGGACATATCTCGGGCTTCAGTCAACTGGCTGAATGTGAATAGTCTGAGCTTCGGCTATAACCAGATCGCCACTGTCGACGAGTCCTCTGATTCCGAGACTGACACAGTGCCGTCTTCCGGAGTCTATTCTTCCACAGAAGGTATTGACTTCAGAAGGGCTGCTGACTACCGTCCGGACCTGCCGAAAGATCGTCATCTGCTGCCATTTATCCGGACCTTCACCATAGGCGGAATGAGGGATTTCTTGCTTGCTCGGTCTGTGGAAGCGGCAATACTTGCTGACAGAGACAGCATGAAGGGTACTGTTTATTGCGCCCAAGCTATATATCTCCCGGGTGAGCAGAGGGACTGGAATGCCGTGCTGGGCATTTCTGAATTAGAGCCGGAGAAGAAGATGCTGACCCGGGCTCCAGAGTTTACCCCGGCAAGGTGGGACCATGCAGCCGGTCGCGTCCATCGGGAGAAGCCCAACTTTGGACTTTTTCTAGCTCCTGTGAAGTGGGGTTACAGGGATGAGTCATTTATTCTAAACTGTCTGGCCGTTCAATTTAAATATCAGCTAGCTGCCGGCTGGTTTGGAGATGCTAGAGTGACAGACGCCCATCTCTTCAGGGTAGGAGCAGTGGAGTTTACAGAATTTGTCTTGAAGGAATATGCCCCTTTACTGATTAGAGCTGGGGTATATCATAGTGTATTTGCCTCCAGGTTCCGCTATCCCATCTCTCGGGGATTATGTTGCGGCATGCTTGAAGTGTTCTGCCCACAGTTTAATACGTTCTATACAGCAGAAGGCGAGACTTCTCTCGATCTTTGGAGTCTTGCGCAGCTTTCAGGCCTGCCTATAGATGGGGAGCCATACGAGTAGGTCTGTCTATATGACTCTGTAAAGGACGCCTCTGATGGAGAGGGCAGATATTCTTTTGGCTACGCATACCGGTACTTGATGAAGGCTTATTGCACCATCTGTCTGGCCTACAGCAGGGGATCTTCCAAAGGATATCAACCCCGGGAAAAGAGCAGCAGATTGAGAGTCCGTGTAGGACAGTGGATATAGTACTTCTTTGGGGGTCCCTTGAAGTATACATACTTCCCTTCCGTGGGACCGACTCCCAGTGAGCAGATCAGGGCCCCTCGTTACAAATCAGCATTGCCGGCTTCACTGCGCCGAGCAGGTGTAGATGGCCCGAACCCAGCAGGGGTTGACCCCATTACTCATTGTGCAGCTTATCTGACCTTCTAGATGTGCACTTTCGCTCTCCCCCAAGGGGACGAGACGACTATCAGACCGGAGGCTATATATCTGGCCTGTAAGATGGCCTGGGGGATGAGACTGCCTCTGTGCCCGGCGGCTTTGTGTTTAGTTTACAAATCGTTGGGAGATTTGCATAGACATCGGGTTCCCCATTCCTTACGGACTGTAGGTCCATTTCATTTCTTCAATGCTTGGGTTTGCAGCATTTTCCCCGAGCTGGCCCCGAGAACTTTGCAGTCAGACACACTGCTCCCTCGGATGATTGAGTTTGCTAGCGCCGAACCCGGTCTTTTCTCAGAGCAGCTGTTTGAGATAAGGGGCAGGTTGACAAAAGTGCCTGTAGACGCTCCTAGCAGCATTCATTTCTGGAGCTTGGCAGCAGGTTCGGCTCCTTTAGTAGACCCTCAGAGGGAATGCAAAATGGAGGAGGTAGAAGTTTATGTCCATCCTGTTTCGGGGGTCAATGCCACCCGGCTCATATTAGAACCAGAACTGGTAAGGTGGGCTATGGCTATCCAACCCAGTGTATTGGTCTTCAGGAAGGGAGGCTTGCTCATTTTGGAGCCCTATTACCCATTCCGTTTTAGCAGGAACTTTGGCTACGATCAGCATATTCCCACATCAGTCGCTCAGTTTCCTTTGGATAGCCGTGCCAAGCATGGGTCCTCCATTGCCAGTGACGGTCGGATATGGTGGGATTTCTTTCATCGCCGAGAGGGCGTAACTTTCAGGGTCCCGACCGTTTCCAATCGTATTCCCCGTGTCACATCAGAATATATTAAGTGGTGGAATACCCGTACCAATTTCTATAAAGACGACAGAGGCACCTTTTGGGATGTGGCCGAGCGCTCCTTCTTAAAGCGGCAATCAGGGCCTGTGTTTGAAATTGATGAGGTTCACCTGAAAAGGCTCTATTCACAGCATCCGTGGGAGGCGGAAACATATATTGCCAGGCGTCGGTCCCTAAAAGAGGAAGGTTCTGAAATACCCACTCCTGTCTTTTCTGAGATCAATGAAGATGCTTTTACAAAGGACTTGAGGCAGTTGGGCCACATAGGGAGTATTCATGTGGAGGTGCAGTATCCATTTCCCCCGGAGGAGCCTCTCCCGACAGCAGCCCCCTGGAGGGGCCCGGTAGATAGATTTCACCCTTATCGGACGTTTGTGCGGAGGGAAGACCGCACCAAGACATATTATCAGCATACTTCTTGGCTTTTTGTACTGCTGAATGTTCACGGGCTCTCAGTAGAGAACCCGATAGCTGGCATTCTGAGTAAGCCGCTTTTCATTTCTTTTCATTATGTCGACGGCTGGTGCATGGATTATCTCGGCCTGTTTCATTGTCTCGACTTCCACGGACATAAAGATTTGGCTGCCTTGACGGAGAAGTGCCAGACCATTGGTGACGTATGCTGGCTCGTGAAGGAGGCTGGTTCCCGCTCGAAGGAGGTGGCTTATCTGTATTGGCCGCTTTCCACCTTCTATGATGGCCCAGCAGGTATGATCTTTTCTTTCTGACTGTAGTGCTTTCTGTTTAGTATTTAAACTCTGCATCTACTGATCTCATTGCTTCTTTGATGTCTTCAACAGACAGGCCAGATATAAAGCGACAGGGGCTTTACAGAAAAATCATTGCGCAAGCTGAGAAGCCTGCTCATTTCGAAGTCCCTGCAGCAGCACCGACGACCACTCCCCTGCCTTCGGGCAAGAAGAGAAAGATTTCTGCAGTGAAGACTGCGGTTGGGAAGGCCAGGAAGGCTAAGAAGGCCCATGCTCGGCAGTCGGCTTTGGCAGTGACGGACCCTGGGACCCCTCTTCCTGATATCCCCTCATTTGATGAGTTTGAATCTCAAAGGGAGGGCGCCCAGACGTCAGTCAAGGGTAACATCAATAGCCTGCAGTTGTATCTTTCATCATCTTTTTACTGAATTTCAAAGAAATCCTTGAATCTGACCCCCCCCCTTTTTCGCACAGCCCAAGAGCCAGTTGTGACACCTTCTGTGGTGGAGACCAGATTGCCTTCTCCCACGTCGGCTTGTGAGGCGGAGGGTAAGTGTGCTTTCTCATCTTTTCTCTTTATACTTTTGTTGTTATTCTTTTCCATTATATCCCTCAGAGTTCCCCTTTTGTTGAGGTGACAGTCAGGGAGCAGACTGAGGCCCTGATAGCAGCGGGAGAGTCGCCTCAGCCACAGGAGGGTCACAGGATTCAAGCAAGACGGAGCCCTGTCCCGGCCAGACGTATAATCACCCGATCCGCATCCCAGCATGCTCTAGAGGTGACCCCGCAGCATATAGCCAGCGTGGAGGTATCCTCGAGCAGCTCTGAGACCGTCCCCGATAATGAGGAGGAAGTGACTTTCAGCGACAGTGAGGAGGAAATCCTAAAATCAGAAGCCTTGCCCATATTTGCAAAAGGCCTTCTGCCTTTTCAGCCCCCTAAGCTGCTGATGCTATCTTCTGAGGAGGAATTGCAAGAGGAGTTTGCCGGGCTTGACACTGAGGTTGACATAACCCCTCCATTTGTTGCTTCAACAACGGAGCTTTCTCCCCTTTTGTCTCATTTTGAGGATATAGACCCCACTTTAAAGGTAAGCTTCTTCTTTTTTGTTTGCTCTATTTATTTACTTTCATTCATCGCTGAAGATCATTCTGCTTTGTCCTCACGATCTTGTCATTACCAGCTCAGACGTGGCCGCAGTTTCTATGGACGTCTCATCTGCAGATTTGGTCATCATCCCTGCTTTACCTTCAACTTGCATGGAAATTTCTGAGGTTATTCGCCCCGTGTCAGTGAGAATACAATCTTCAACTGACTTAACATCACTGGACTTGGGATCATCAGGAGAGATTTCCATCCCTGTCAGGGCCTCAGAGTTCAGAGCCGAAGTAGACCCAGCCAGAAGCTCCGCTTTTATACCGGCTGCCGTAATGTCGATTGCGCCCGAGTCAGCAGTCCCTGCCACAGTGGCTATAGAGACTGGATTTCTGCCTCTACAGACTAGGGACCTTTCGCCCCCATTATCAGAAAGAGTAGCTGAAGATGAAGCCCTTATTCAGAAGACTCATGAAGAGATAGCTCCATCATTCATTGGTCCTCCCTCCGCGGATGTTCAAGCCATAGCACCCGAGACAGCGGTAGAGGAGGAATCTTCAGCTCAGCCGGAGAGCACAGAGAGGGACCGGCCAATTCTTCCAGCGGATTTGCCGTCTTCGTCCTCTCAGCCGGATGTTGCACTGTGGGCAGACATTGACGGCGAGGTGACTTTCGAAGTAGCTCCAGTTCCTTCTCCTGGCTTCGCTTCATCCGAGAGTTTCGTTTGGCAAAATCTGGACATGCTGCCCCAGCTGGTGGAGTCCCAGCCCGGACTGACTTATCTCCGGCTGAAGGAGATAGCCGAGCGTTTCACCGCTGGTCTACAGGCGATGGGCTGTCCCATGGAAATATGGGCCCAGCGGGTTCTATTGTTGTTAAAGTTTATACATCGTCGGGACTTCTTGGCACATATTATGTCTGACAGACTGGCAGCTTTGAAGTTACAAAGGAAGGAGTGCAAATCTGAGCTGGAGAAGACGAACTCTATTCTTCAGGAGCGCCAATGCCAACTGCAGTCTCTGGCGCAGCGGGAGCAGTTCGTGCGCAGCCGGATAACCATCCTGGAGGCTGAACTGTTTGACCTCCGGGCTGAACTGCCGCAGCTAACAACTTCTCGGTCGCAGCTTGCGGAGGAAGTAGCTCTGTTGGAGGGGCAGGTGGCATCCTTTCAGGATGAGTCTGCTCGGCTACAGGAGGAGGAGGCTCGACTTCATGAGCTGGGGGCTGCCCCGCACGTAGGGCTTTTGGCCTTCGAAGACATATTCCGGCGCCCGTGAATATCTGTTTTCCCCTTTTTGTAATACAATTCCCCCTCAGGGGCCCTTCTTGTATTCGCTCTTTTTTTTATTCAATGGAAAGGAATCTTTACACCAGTCTCATATGTGGCTTGTTCTTAACTTATCGCACCATCAATATTTCACGGCGATTTGGCAGCGGTTTCAGCAGTCCCTATGGGAATAGCCCGTACCTAGCAGGAGAGCGTCCACCCCTTCAGAGAAAGGATGGGGAACTCGCTCCACCACGTGACGGCCTCTGGGGGGGTGCTTTAAACCGAATTCTGTTGGTGGTAGCAAACGTCCTTCTTGGCCATACGTGCCGCAAGGGAGACGGTTTGCAAGAATGTGAATGAAGAGGCTCAGAGCACTATCCGGAACGGGCAAATGGTCCATCCCGGGCAGGTTTCAAAGTTAGTCGGGGCAATGTGCCAATCGACCAGAACATGATTTCATCATCGACATTGGGTTTATATCGATGCAAAAGAGTTTTACAAGTTTCATCAGAGTAGACGTAAGGTCTAGACTGGGTAGAGGTTATCGCAGGTGGGACATTGAAGGGTGCATGGTTTTCATCAGGACAGACGTAGGGTCTGAACTGGATAGGATTTCATCATTGATCGGGTGAGGTGCCGGTCGATCAATAGCTAATTCTATCATCGATATTGGGTTTATATCGATGCAAAGAAAGTGTTATAAGTTTCATCAGAATAGACAAAAGGCCTAAACTGGCAGGGTTTTAATTGGACATGGTTTCATCACTGATTGGGTGAGGTGCCAGTCGATCAGTGGTTGGTTTCATCGTCGATATGGGGCTTATATCGACACAAAGAGTTTCATAGGTTTCATCAGTATAGACGTAAGGTTTAAACCGGCCAGAGGATTTTATCATTGATCGGGCGAGGTGCTGGTCGATCAACGGTGGGACGTATGTAGAGGTGTAGGTCCCGTCAAGACAGACGTAAGGTCTATTCCAGCGGATTTTATGGTGGGTGGGACTTTGCCAAGAAATACGTAAGTTTCATCAGGATAGGCGTAGGGTCTATCCTGGTAGGGTTTCATCGTTGACCGGGCAAGGAGCCGATCGGTCAAGGGAAGGTTTAGGAGTTTGATCAGGACAGATGTAAGGTCTGAACTGGCCAGGCTTTATTAGACTGGTGACCGGTTTTATTGTTGGTGGGACATGTGAAGAGAGGGTATGTAGATTTCATCAGGGTAGACGTAAGATCTACCCCGGAAAGGCTTCATCATCAGTGGGGCATAGAGCCAGATGACCGACGGAAGGCCTCATCAGTGAAGGGGAGGTGAAGGCAACGTGCCGGTTGGCATGGAACTTCTGAATTACCACATTACCGACCCAAGCACCCTTTCATGTTTTCGCTGGAGCCAGCCCCCTCTTACTTTTGCCCACGCGTCCTTTCGGATTTTCACGTGGCGGGGTACCCGATTTTGCCTGCAGTGCCCTTTCGAGTTTTCACCACAGCTGGGTTTTAGCCATTTTTGCCCTTGTCCAGAATGCCTGAACAAGTCTGGCGGGGTATCTCTATTTTCAACCCCATTTCTGCATATGTACTTTTTGTCATTTTCTTTCTCTTTTCTTTTTCATTGTCTCTTCTGGGACCAGAACTTTCATCCTATGGACCATGGCGCCATATGTTTATTGTGGACACACGATCATTGATGTGGGTGTCAACATCAATGCAAAGGGAAGTAGGGTTTCATGATCTATCCAGACGAAAGGTCCGAATTGATTTAGAGGATATAGATAGCAGCTCAGGCACGAGGCCGTTTGCTGAAAATATGAGTTTCATTGTTAATGTGGGGTTTAACATTAACGCAAAGGAACAGAGTTTCATGCTCTATCCAGACGGAGGGTCTGAATCAATTCAAAGAGCAGTGTTGTGCTATGTCAGAGCGGACGGAAGGTCTATCCTGGATGGGTTTTAGCGTCGATCAAGCAATGTGCCAACCGATCGATAGCAGGTTTCATCATTGGTATTGGCTCATACCAATGCAAGGATTTCATATGTTTCATCAGGATAGACGTAGGGTCCAAACTGGATAGGGTTTTCATCATTGATATTGGGCGAGATGCCGATCGATCAATGGCGGGTTTCATCATCGGTATTGGGTTTATACCAATGCAAAGATTTCATAGGTTTCATCGGGATACACGTAAGGTCTAAGCCAGACAGGTTTCATTGTTGATCGGGCAATGTGCCAATCGATCAACAGCAGGTTTCATCACGGCGAGACGTAAAGAGGCCTGTAAATCAAGTTGGAATAGACGTAAGGTCTAAGCCAGATAGGTTTCATTGTTGATCGGGCAATGTGCCAATCGATCAACAGCAGGTTTCATCACGGCGAGACGTAGGATAGGTTTAAGCGGGATAGACGTAAGGTCTAAACCGGGCCGGTTCTACCGTGGTGGGTCTCAGAAAAAAAACAAGTGGGAGTGTTTTATCAGAACAGACGGAAGGTCTATCCCGAGGTGGGCTTATTATCGAGGGAATTTTTCTTGAGCAATGCATGAAGGCTTCAACAGAATAGACGTAAGGTCCATTCCTGACGGGTTTAATCGTTGATCGGGCAAAGCGCCGGTCGATCGACGAGGAGCTTTATGGTGGGAGGTGAGGCTTTCTTTGGAATCACCACATTACCGACCCAAGCACCCTTTCGGGTTTTCGCCGGAGCCAACCCCCTCTTGCTTTTGCCCACGCGCCCTTTTAGATTTTCACGTGGCGGGGTACCCGATTTTGCCTGCAGTGCCCTTTCGGGTTTTCACCACAGCTGGGTTTTGGGCCATTTTTGCACTTGTCCCTAATATAGGAGCAAGTCTGGCGGGATATCTCTATTTTTAACCCCATTTTTTACTTTCTTTTTTTTTTCTTTCTTCTTCCTTCCTTTTCCCCCCCTTTTTTTTAGAGGGTGACAAGTCGAAACGGCACCAGCTCAAGATGAGGGTAGCATTGGCTAGGGCGGAGTGTCGCTAGACCAAGAAAGGGTAGCTTGGTTAGGGTGGAGTGCCGCTAGACCAAGGAAGGGTAGCTCGGCTAGGGCGGAGTGCCGCTAGACCAAGAAAAGGGGTAGCTTGGTTAGGGCGGAGTGCCGGTAGACCAAGGAGGGTTAGCTTGGTTAGGGCGGAGTGCCGCTAGACCAAGGAAGGGTAGCTCGGCTAGGGCGGAGTGCCGCTAGACCAAGAAAGGTAGCTCGGCTAGGGAGGAGTGCCGCTAGACCAAGGAGGGGTAGCTCGGCTAGGGCGGAGTGCCGCTAGACCAAGGAGGCGCAGCTCGGCTAGGGCGGAGTGCCGCTAGACCAGGAAATGGGTGTAGCTCGGCTAGGGCGGAGTGCCGCTAGACCAAGAAAAGGGGTAGCTTGGTTAGGGCGGAGTGCCGCTAGACCAAGGAGGGGTAGCTTGGTTAGGGCGGAGTGCCGCTAGATCAAGGAAAGGGTAGCTCGGCTAGGGCGGAGTGCCGCTAGACCAAGGAAAGGGTGTAGCTTGGCTAGGGCGGAGTACCACTAGACCAAGGAAAGGGTAGACTTTGCCCAATTACTCGGGGAATGGTGGTTGTGCTGTATGATACAGCTTCAGATGCCTTCCGTTGAGTGGTGAGAATTGGATTTCCCCTCGATGGTTAACAACCACGTAGGCCCCTCCTTCGTAGACCCGCTGTATCACATAAGGACCTTCCCAATTAGCATTCAGCTTCCCTTTTGGGTTGGACGCCATGACTTCTTTTTTCTTGACCATGACGAGGTCACCCTTCTTGAATTCTCATCCTTTTACGAGTTTGTCGAATGCAGTGGCCATGCGGGCCTGATACATTTGGATACTCTTCTGAGCTCGGAGGCGCTTCCCTTCCAATTCAGCCAGTTCTTCTAGTCTTCTTTCTGCATTGGTCTGTTCGCCACGGGCCAGGCCATATTGGACCGCCACTCTGAGTGACGGGACTTCCAGCTCTAGCGGAACCACTACCTCTGAGCCATATACCAGCGAGTATGGCGAGCACCCTGTAGGTGTCTTGAAGACAGTGCGGTTTGCCCATAGAGCTTCATACATTTTTTCTTCCCAATCCTTCTTATTAGAACTGACGACTTTGGCCAGCAAGGTGCAGAGAGTCTTGTTAAAAGCTTCTGCCAATCCGTTTGCCTATGGATTGTAAGGAGTGGAGGTCCTCCATTCGATCTTATATTTCTCAGCAAGCCGATAGACCTTCTGATTTCTGAAATGACTTCCATTGTCGGATATAATTCGGCTGGGGATCCCGAACCGGAAGATAATGTTCTGTTTGATGAATCTGGCGACCAATTCACCAGTCACTTCTCTTAATGCTATAGCCTCCGCCCATCGGGAGAAGTAATCTATTATGGCCAGTATGTACTTATGTCCGGCCGAGGAAGTCGACAGTGGCCCAACTACATCAGTTCCCCATTGTGCAAATGGCCAGCTGGGAACTGTAGGGTGCAGAGTTGCAGGAGGCCTTCTAGGCACAATGGCATGCTCCTGGCATTTCTGGCATGATTTTGCAAATTTACAGCAGTCTTCAAACATGGTGGGCCAATAGTAACCCAGCTTCTTGATTTCTATCTTCATCTTGGGACCAGCCTGGTGGGCACCTGCTGTCCCAGCATGTGTTTCTTTCATTGCTTGCCAGGCTTCCTCAGTGGACAGACAGCGGAGTAGAATCTTCTTGCGTGCATCTGCCATTATTCGGAACAAAATTCCATTCCTGAGTTCATAAGAATCTTTGATTCTTAGGAGTTTCATCTTTTCTTCTCTTTTCTGCGGCAGTTGTTGGTGTAGAAACCACTGCAGCAAGTGTTGTCTCCAATCAGACGCTTGTTCTGTGCTGATGGTGGCAACCTCGTCTTCTTCGGGGCACCCTTCTAGCATACTGGGGACTTGCCGCCGGTTCATAACGACAATGTTCAGTGTCTTATTTGGTGGGACTGCTAGTGAGCTGGCCAGCTTTGCCAGTGCATCAGCCTGGGCATTGTGTCCACGGCCCACATGCTTGAGCTCAATATGGTAGAATTTCGCCATGAGGCACACAACTTTTTGGTGGTAAGGATTCAGTTCTGGCTTCCGCACTTCGAACTCCCCTTGGATCTGTTTTATTATCAACATCGAATCCCCGAATACTTGAAGCATTTGGATACCCATGTTGAGGCTTATATATAGCCCGTTTATCAGAGCTTCATACTCGGCCTCATTATTGGTGCAGGGCTTGTTTATAGAACAGGAAGTATGCACGACCTCCCCATCTGGTGATTTCAGCACAATACCGGCTCCAGCCCGTATTCTGGTCTTTCCATCGGAGTCTGTCTCTGTTCTGGATGCTCCATCAAAGAATAGTTCCCACATAACTGGCTGAGCCTGGTAGGCCTCGAGTGTCTCATCATCGGGTAACTCGGTCCCTAGCATATCATTTTCCGGCACAGGATGCTCTGCGAAGAAATCAGCCACAGCCTGTCCTTTTATCGCCCTCTGGGGTGTATAGGTAATATCGAATTCCATCAGGATCACTACCCATTTGCCCAACCGGCCCTTCAGTACTGGCTGAGTCAATATGTATTTGAGCGGATCTGCTGTAGATATCAATCTGACTTCATGTGACAACATATAGTGTCGGAGCTTTTTGACAACAAAGACTAGTGCCAAGCAGGTCTTTTCTATGTAGCTGTAGCTTTCTTCAGTTCTAATCAGCCTTCTACTTAGGTAGTACAAGGCTTGTTCTTTGCCTTCTTCATTTCTCTGTGCCAGCATTGCCCCCAGGGAACAGTATGTGGCTGCGATGTATAGTATTAAGGGCCTGCCCTTAATTGGTGCCCCCAGCACCGGAGGGGTCTTGAGATATTCTTTCAGCTTCTCAAAGGCTTCCTGACAGCCATCGTCCCAGAGGAACGACACATCTTTCATCATGAGCTTGTGAAAGGGGTGGCATCTTCCCGACAGATTTGATATAAATCGTCGGATATAGGCCAGACGCCCTTGCAGAGATCTCAGCTCGGACAGATTCCTTGGTGGAGGGAGCTCCTGGATAGCCTTAATCTTGGATGGGTCAATTTAAATGCCCCTATGACGGACAATAAACCCGAGGAATTTTCCACTGGACACGCCAAAGGCGCATTTCATGGGATTCATCTTGAGTTCATATTTGCGCAGCCTCTGGAATACTACCCTCAGGTCTTGCAAATGGTCTTCTCTTCTTTTAGTTTTTACTACCAAATCATCAATGTAGCACTCTACTTTCTTGAAGAGCAAATCATCAAAGATCTTGGTCATAGCTCTTTGGTAGGTAGCGCCGGCATTCTTAAGACCAAACGACATCCTTTTGTAGTGGAATATCCCCTTCGGAGTGCGGAACGCAGTGTGCACTCTGTCTTCTTCAGCAATCCAGATCTGGTTATATCCGGATGACCCATCCATAAATGATAGGGCCTCATGACCAGTAGTCGCATCGATCATCACTTCAGTGATTGGTACTGGGAAGTCATCTTTCGGGCAAGCCTTATTAAGGTCCCGGAAATCAACACATATTCTGATCTGCCCATTTTTCTTTTTTACAGGCACTATGTTGGCTAACCATGTAGTATACTAATTTTCTTCAACAAAGCCTACATCAATCAGCTTGTCAACCTCTTTGTTAATCTGATTTATTAATTCAGGGCGCATTCTCCTGGAAGGCTGCTTTATAGGACTAGTCTCTGGGTTTATTGCCAATCGGTGCTGTGCCACATCAGAACTCAGTCCCGGCATTTCATCATATGTCCATGCAAAGCAGTCTCAAAATTCTTTCAAGAACTGTATATACTGTTCCCTGGCAGCTGGCTCCAGCAGTGCACTGAGGAATGTCAGCCTTGGCTCATCTGCAGTCCCTAGATTTATTTCCACAAGCTCATCGACGGTGGCCTGACCTCCATCTTCGACCTCGGGTGGGGCTTCTTGCAAGTCAATGAAGCCTCCCGAGATATAATCTTCTTCAGTTTCATGATTTTCTGTTTCATCATACTGGTCATCAGCGGGTGTTGGCTCATCATATACGGCCAATATTGTTGTATTCTGTTCAGTCTGCCCCGAGGACGTAACTGGATCAGCAGAAAACTCAAAGATGGAGTCTTCCGCCCTTAGAGGCTCTTCTGATGCAGACTCCCTTGAGAGGTCATCATTCTGTAGAGCCCGGACTTCTTCCAGGATGCGCTCAAACTCCAGGCATTCTCTCAGCTCTTTGGCTACTTGGTCTTCATCCGGGATTCCCGTGTCAAACTTTGCTTCAGCATGGAACAGATCCTCTTCGCAATGTAGGTCTTCCCAGCACCAATCTTTCATTGTTTCATCAGATGTCCCCGTCTCCGGCTGACTGTCTGGGGCTTCATGGTTCATTATGGATTGATAAATGATTTCTTCATCTTCCGAGGGGTACTTGTCATATCCCACCTCGGGAGGGTCTTCATGCTGGTAGGAGAGAGAAATGACGTCCACTTCAGCTTCATAGTATTCTTGAAGGGTATAACCCAATCCTGGGTGCTGAGTGATCTTCCTCAGTTCTTTATCATCCCGGGGCGGATCCCATAGCTCCTGGAACGCCTTCTTTTGGACAACAGGTTGTAGTGATGGCATCTGCATTTTAGAGAACATCTGCGAAACCCGCTGGGTAGTATAGTCCAAGCCCGTGATCGGCACCATCCGGTTTGCAGATTTTTCAGGGACCATGCAGTCTTGATCATCGTCTTTGACTGGCTCCCCGGTGTAGAATATGATAGGAGGCTCGCAGAAGCGAGGGACTTCCATAGTCTTCAGTGGTAGCACCGTTTGGTATTCTAGGCTGGCGATGGGCTTAATTAAACCCTACGGAACCTCTACCTGTGTGTACTTTTCTTTCATTTCTTCATCGATATCATCCGAGTGAATGCTAGGAGGGGTGATCCGAGCAAAGTCACCAGCATAAGAGATGTGAGATACCTCATGCTTTTTAACATAGCCCTTTGGTGGCGGGGGAGACCAGTTTCTTGCCTTCGTCGCCGGCTTTTTCTGGCTGACCACAGCCTCTTTCTCTTCACCCTTTTGCGACACCTCCGTGTAGTAGGATGCATCAAGCATATGGCACTCGAATACTTCGAAGGGATGCAGATCTGCAAACACCCTCTCTTCTTTTCCTTCATGGTAGTATTTAATGCACTGATGTAGCGTGGACGGCACTATCTGATATTCATGCAGCCACGGTCTCCCCAGCAGGGCCTTATATGTGGTGTTGGAGTCGATTACATAGAATCGTACCACGGTAGTGAGATCCCCTAATGTGAGGTTAAAATCAGCCACCCCAAGGGGCGTCTCACATTTCTGGTTGAATCCCGCAATTTTCATGTCTCTGACCTTGGTAAGCTGAAGATCAAAGTAATATTTTTGGTAGATGCGGTATGGGAGAATGTTCACGGCAGCCCCGGGATCTATCAGTATCCTATTTAGTGGCTGATAGTTCAGGGATCCCCTCATATACAGCGGTCTGTTATGGCCGGAATTCGGAATCAGCATGTCATCCTCTGTGAATGTAACTGACGGCCCAGAATTCACTTCTGTCAAGAGTGCTTCATATTGAGCTGGCGACTGCAAGGCATCAACAATTGCTTGGCGAGCCTCTTCACTCAGAGAGAGAATCTCCCAGATGGAGAATCTGGTAGGGAGCTTCTTTAGCATTTTCATGATCCGACTGCCCACCCTGACATTAGACAGTCTCATTTCTTCAGCCCATCGGGGTTTAGGAGGTTCATGCGGTGCCCGTGGCCTCTGCTGACCAGTGCTGGCTTCAACCTCTGGACTGATTTCTTGGGGGGCTTCTTCTATAGCAACGGCCCCTGGTGCTGTCGGAGAGTTATCTTCCTCTTTCTCATTCTGCTTGTGGGCTACAGATGCGGACTGCTGAGGTCTCTTGCCTTTATCCTGCCCAACCTGTATCGATTGCCCATTGTCTAGACTGGATAGAAATTCCAGAAATGTTGGAATTTGACCTCCCTTCTTTTCTTCCTGGTATAAGCTGGCAGGGGGCGAAATCTGGACACCCCGCACCTCTGGTTCAGGAATCTGGTAGGGCTGTTCCCCTCTGAACATAATGTTATGATTAGCTGGTGGTGGGTGCCCCCACCTTCTTCCGGAGCGGGTTGCATGTGCTGAGGTTGAGGCCTCGGCATGGTTGGCTTCTAGCGGGGCATTTGACGTTTCGTCCTCATCATTCTCCCCGGGCGAGGTAAAGAGTGCCGACAGGGTGTTACATTGTACTGTCACGACCCTCTTTCCCTTCTTGGACTTGGGCCGTCTCTTCTTTTTCTGGGAATTTGGCTTTATTGGCCCCTGCCCCCAGAAGGGTTCAGTCTCAGCTTTTTCTTGTTCTGCCTCTGACTGCTCTTTAATTTTCAATTCTTCGAGCTGTTCCCAGAGTATACAGTCTTTCACCAGCAGGTGCCCGGGCTTTTTCTGTTCATATTCATGGAGCCCATTAATATATTGCTGTAAACACCTGGCTGCAGGACTTACTTCCTTGTGTGTAGGTAGGGGGACCTGTCTTCTCTGGTTATGAGTGGGGATTCGGATGACTGGCCCTGTCTCCGCTGTGCGCCATACTGGCTTTACTGGAGGCGGCTCAGGTCTTGGTGTGACACCGCGGATGACTGCTCCATTGGTATTGGCTGCGGGAGTCTTCTTTCTGTTCTTTGTGGGTTTCATCTGCCATCCTTCTTGATCCTTCAGCGGGGTGAGGAAGCAAGCTGCATAAGTATGCCTGGTACATTCTTCAACGGCCTCCTTAGGCAGCTGCTGGTAGATTGAAATCATATTGGCAGCCATTTTTAATGCCGGAGGCTCATGTGGACGAGGTGGCTCTACCTGGTAATCTCCCAGCTATAGCTCACCCTTTTTTACCATGCCTTCCATAATATCTTTGAAGACGTAGCAATCTTCAATTGCGTGCCCCAGCGCACGGTGATATGGACAGAACAGCGGATCGCCTTTCTTTGCTGCATCATCGGGTCTCTTTGGTTCAGGCAATGTTACCTTGTTTAACTTGTATGCCCAGTTGAATAGTGCGACTGTCTCTTCTCTTGGGAAAGAGTACGGCTTTCTCATTTTGTTTCTCAGAGAGACCTTATCTTTTCTTTCTGCTGTGTCTGCTGGCGGGGGAGTTTCATCTGCCCCCTTCTTCCCTTTCTGTTGCTCGAAGGTTTTGAAATCGACGGTGTTGGCCTCAGAGTGCGATGGTCGTCGATCATTAGATTCCCCTTTCGGCACAGTTGGAGCATTGGCCGTCGGACGCTTAGACAGGAACGTCTCGACCTCCGCCACTATATTGTTCAGCCGGTCAAATGTTCTGACATCTGCACCAATCATCTTTTCCAGTACCTCTCTCCTGAGGCTCTGCTTACATATTTGCACTGCATCTTCTTGATGAGGAGGTCTTCTGCATCTCATAGCTAAGTTCCCCCACCTTTTGATGTAATCCAGTGCTGTTTCATCTTGCTTTTGCCTGGTTGCATATAGTTCTCCTATTGTAATCTCTCTTTCCGTGACGTGAAATCTGTTGCGGAACTTTCTTTGCATATCAGGCCAATCGGTCACTGACCCAGTCGGCAGGCTTGAATACCATTCAAAGGCTATCCCGGTGAGGGATGAGCCGAAGAACTTAAGCAGATAAGCTTCATCAGCTGCCAAGTCACCCATGATTGTGGTATAGTAAGCTATGTGCTCCCTGGGAGAGCCCTGGCCATTAAAATTTTCAAACTTCGGCGGCTTACTGACGCCTGGCGGTAGTCTCTTAGCAGCATACTGGGGAGGATACGGTACTCTGTACATATCGTAGGTACTAGCATCATCACCAGTCTTTTCAGACAGCTTCATCTTCACAATCTTTTCAATCATCAGCTTCTGGGCTATGGCTGGATCTATGTTTTCTGGGAAGAAGTGAGCTTGTTGCTGACTGTAAGGAGTTGTCATCACAGTTGCGCGCAAGGCTGGCGCGGCAGGCTGCGTCTGAGATACAGAGGGCTGAGCTACTATCTGCTGCAGAACGGGTTGGCTTGGTGCTTTGCCCTTATCAACCGGGAGAGGATTAGCTGGGATAGCCATTTCTGTTGAGCTAGCAGTCTGCCCCACAGGCTCGGCTTGCTTAGAGACTGGTGTAACTTCATGCCTCTCATTTAGCTGTCTTCTGAGAGCATTGATCTCTTGTTGATATCTTCTAAACATCATCTGGATCATGGGATCCAGGGTTGACGGGATCTGTAGATCTTCTGAAGTCCCTTCTGCATCATCGACGAAGGGATTATCTTCATCTTCGACTGTCACCACATTAACTGTCATACTGGTGATTTTGCGGACTTCATCATTAGTCTTCACCTTATCTTTTGCCGCCTGGCCTCTTCTTGTGACGGGGCCTGGTCTGGTTGCTAGCCTGAGCAGTTCATCTGGCTGTGTTGGTAACATATCCTGCCCTTCGACAAGCCCGGCCATATTGCAGGCAAAGATCTGCATCTTTCCGGTCAAAGACTGATATTCTTTCTCTAGCTTCTTCCCTATACAGGTCTTCTTTCCCATACCTGACTCTGTGGCCTTCTTCATAATCATTGAATCGGAGGAGGAGACTCCGAGCATCACTTCTTGAAGGGTTTCTTCTTCTTCTTCAGCCATGGTGCCCAAAGCACGGGATAATCTTTGCTTCCCGAGGGCGGAGTTCCCCAGGTAGTGAAAGTAGTCTTGAGCCACTTGTTTCATCTCCTCTTGATTGTGCCTTCGTGGCTTTGGTTGGAGCATCAATCTTTTCTGGCTCTTCTGCTGATAAGCCAGTCTCTCCACCTGAGCAGTCAGGTGCTCGGCTCTGCAGTATTTGAATATATCGGCCTGTCTGGCACAGGCTCTTGGTCTTCTTAGAGTGGCAGCAGCGACTGGTTCGCTTATTCTCATTTCCTCTTCCTCCCTGAACCTTCTACTCCCATCTTGGCAGCAGTTGGCAGTAGCAGCATAATTCTTTCTTTCCCATCTTTTGCCCCCAGCCATGGGGTTGGTGACCGTTAGGTCTTCCTTCTGCTCATATCTTCTGCCCCTCATCCTGGGGCGAATAGTAGTCAGATTTCTTCCTTCATTCTTTTCCTCATCTCTCTTACCCCGAGCCCTGGGGTGAACAGCAACAACATTTCTTATGTCTCTTCCTTCTTCTCTTCTGCTTCCTGCCCTGAAGCGGGCAACAGTGGTATCAACAATGTTTTCTTCCTCTCGAGCTAGGACCCAGCTCTGGATCTTCTTCGGCCGCCAGATCTGCCTGAACTTGGGCGGCTTCGGCGCCAGTGGCCTTCTATCCTCCTCTTTCATGTCGGACCTCCTGGCGGCTAGTACCCGGAACCTGTTGGTAGTAGGCACCATCGGGACGATCACGTCTGGCTTGACCGCCCTTGGGCAACCACTGAGGTTTACCCGGACATCTCCAATCAGCATTGTCTTTCCTGAGTTGGATATCCGACGACCCGCAGCAGTGGATCGGGCTCTCCTGTCAGATCTCCTCCTTCTTCCAGCAGCAGAGGACGTGCCCCTTCTCGCCTCGTGATGGACGAAGCAGGCCACGACCTCAGGAGTATGCTGCGTCACCTGGCTCATTTTGGGGCTGGTAGCTTGCGTCAATGTCTCGACAAAAGTCTTTTGCTCCTGGTTGTCAATCTCGAGCAAGTCAGTGAAGATGAGGCCCAGGCAGTTGGGCATCCCGACAGCAGGCGGCATCGATCCGAACGAAAGAGGTACCGCCAGGTAGCCTTCTCGAACATGCACATCGACCGCTTGTTGATCAAAGTGTACAGACATGATTCCAGCCGTCATCGTAGCTTCCTGAAAATAGAGAAAGCACACAAAATCAGAAATTTGAGGGGGCCCACTGGGCCTCCTATTTTGGCATAGAGATGAAGGGAGACTTGGTCCCACCGGGCGTGCCAGACTTGTTGACGCGGGATTTTTTTCTTTATTTTATTATTATTATTTATTTATTTATCTAATTTTATTTTTTTATTTAGTTTGTTAGGCGTGCCAGTCACATGTGTGACGATTTCATTGTGCGCTCAACTTGACTTGGTCAGTCGATTGTGGAGTCCGAGTCGGGACCAAAAATCCGCCATACCATAAAGGCTATGATGTTAATTACGCCCTTCCTAAGAAGGACAACCCTTGATTAAACGCCAAAATAGGCGGCCACTCGGGGTAGTAATAAAAGAAAAATAACAGTGCATGATATTGAAGATATTATTATTTTGAGAAGGTAATTGAGCGAACGATAAGTTATTAAATCAGCATGACCCCCCCTGTGTAGGTCGTGCCGGATGGAGATAGGACACCGTCCACGCAGCGGCGGGGCGGAGCCTGGACAGTCATCGGGGACATATCCCCTTTCATGTTCCTCATCCAGCCAAAGGCCTCGCAGTATTCATATTCCCCGAAAAATTGAGCCAGACGGGAGGTGTATGACGGGCACTTCTCGGGACTTATCGAGGTTAAAATATCTATCGACATTTCGGCAGCATCTCCCCATAATCTGGATTATGCCCAGGGGAGAATAGGCTATCACCCACGGAGTGCCGACATGAAAGCCGAGAAAAGGAGGGAGCAACCCCCCCACACTGTACACGTATGCTCTAGGGAAATGTTTGACTCTTCCCTTATAGGAGCCGGTGACACTCATGCAGTGGCAGAGCTCACCTCAGCTAAAGGGGTTGCTCATAAACCCGGTACAGATCAGTGGAACATAAGGGAGTCTGACTCCCTTTAATTTTGTCCTCGGGACAGTTCCGGTGACTTATGGACATCCCTAAGTGGGTTTGATAGAGGTGTCGGAGGCTTGATGGGTGGCGGAGTAGGCTTTCGGCCCACCTTGGACTGGCCTGGAGGTTCCCGGCGCCAAGGCAAGGAACAGAAGGGGGTTCCTGGCGCGCCCAGGAGATATGCTCTCGGTGCAAGGGCCAAATGGCCAAGGGAGATATGCTCTCGGCGCAAGGGCCAAATGGCCAAGGGAGGTTGTCGGCGTGAAGAGGAATCGCTCAAGGGGGGTTCTCGGCGCGCCGTGGAGAAGGCAGATGGGCTTCCCGGCGCGATGGTAAAGCAGCCAAGTGGGGAATTCTAGGCGTGGCGGGGAAGGGGCAAGGGAGTAGACTTCCCGGCGCGATGGCAAAGCAACCAGGGGAGGGTTTCCCGGCGCGGCCAGGATGCAAGGGTTCCCGGTGCGGAGACCAGAAGGCCAGGACAGTTCTCGGCGCCTGAAAGATAGCGCCGAGAGCTGTTCATCTGATTTGCTGTATGCGGGGCCGAGAGGTGTGAGGGCGCCGAGATAAGAACATAGCTTTACGGTACTCTGTTCTTGAATCTGTTGAGGATTTAGGGATTTTCCCTGGTGATTCAGGCCAAGATAGACGGGCCTTGGGAAATCAAAGAGTTCAATTCATCAGACTAGAACTGACTTTGGCTTGGATTTCAAAGGGAAGGCCGGAGGCGGGGAGTGATTTGGGGGAAACACGGCTTAGGGTATCTCTGTCACCAACGTTCCTGACGATCCGTGAAGATGATTTTGGTATACTCTCCATCATCTGGGGGCCAAGAGATGACTGTCTCTGGCCCCGGAGATGACTTCGGCAAAGCCGATGAGCAGGAATGCAATATCTAAAACCGAGCGGTGGCTGCTATGTATCTATGCTTTACTTCAGAGGCCAAGGGATGGTCTGTCCCTGGCTCGGAAGCAAGCATGAGGAGCGTTCGAGAAACGGGCGAATATCAAACTGGGGGGGGGATAGCATGCTATTGAGTCTTAAGAAGAAACAGAAAATATGGGGAGATAGCAATAGGGTTTCGGAGAAAATAGACAGCAGGTCTCAATGGGAGCCTGTAGTTTTCATTCATTCGAACATCACCATTACACTCGCACATCAGGGGCAATACGTAAAAGAAGGTATAGGCAGAGTATGCCTTGCCCTAGCAAAGTAAAATCGCCTGTGATATCACAGCATACATCAAAAAAAAAAGGGGGAAGAGACAGAAGCAATCGAAAATTAGAATAGTGAACTGCAGAAAATGGGGAGGGGAGGGCGAAGCATTGACTCCTCTCCCTCCCCGTTGCCCACCTTCGATCAGGCTTCGAGACTCCTTTCTTCTTTTTCCCTTCCGCCTCTTCCTATCTCGGATCAGATTGCAGGCTCCACTCTCCTCTCCTTGTTTTCGTTTGTGGCTATCTGTTCAGGCTCTCTGTCCTTCTTTTCTATCTGCTCTCTCACCCTGCCCTGCCTCTTTTCGAATGAGGGGATTTTATATCCCTCGTTGGTGTCCTCTCGGCAGGCTCGTCCTGGCGCGCCTCAACTGTAGGCGGAGCTCCCGACGCGCGGGACTCAAGCTTCTCGGCGCCGCTTCTGGGCTTCGACACAGGGATCCCGGCGCCACTTTTATAGGCCCATTTAGGGCTTTTAAGACCTCACGTAGACTTCGGCCTTTATTGGTCCTTCAGATGTATCAGAACCCGAGAAGGCCCTCCACTGGTGACACACCTTCTATTGAGATCATTCATAGATTTTCATCAATCGGTAGACTGGGGTTTCATCGGCATTGCCATCTGAATGACGACAAAGTCAGACATCATCTCATCGGTATCGTCACCTGAACGGTGACAAGACCAGACATCAGCTTTAGCCTGAAAAGACTTCAGCCAGGTGACTGCTATTTCAACAGTGCCGTCGTCTGACAGACAATGGCATCAGACATCAGCTTGGCCCAGGAAAAGGCTTCAGCCGGGTAGATGGTTGACGAACTTCGTCATTAATCTTTCACTATTGGTATGATCTTCCTTTCAATTCTGTTTTTGCCCTGGCTCATTTTCAAGGTGCCAGACTTGTGGCCGCGGGATTTTTTTTCTTTATTTTATTATTATTATTTATTTATTTATCTTATTTTATTTTTTTATTTGGTTTGTTAGGCGTGCCAGTCACATGTGTGACGATTTCATTGTGCGCTCGACTTGACTTGGTCAGTCGATTGTGGAGTCCGAGTCTGGACCAAAAGTCCGCCATGCCATAAAGGCTATGATGTTAATTACGCCCTTCTTAAGAAGGATAACCCTTGATTAAACACCAAAATAGGAGGCCACTCGGGGCGGTAATAAAAGAAAAATAACAGTGCGTGATATTAAAGATATTATTATTCTGAGAAGGTAATTGAGCGAATGATAAGTTATTAAATTAGCATGACCCCCCCCTGTGTAGGTCGTGTCGGATAGAGATAGGACACCGTCCACGCAGCGGCGGGGCGGAGCCTGGACAGTCATCGGGGACATATCCCCTTTCATGTTCCTCATCCAGCCAAAGGCCTCGCAGTATTCATATTCCCCGAAAAATCGAGCCAGACGGGAGGTGTATGATGGGCACTTCCCGGGACTTATCGGAGTTAAAATATCTATGGACATTTCGGCAGCATCTCCCCATAATCTGGATTATGCCCAGGGGAGAATAGGCTATCACCCACAGAGTGCCGGGATGAAAGCCGAAAAAAGGAGGGAGCAAACCCCCCACACTGTACACGTATGCTCTAGGGCAATGTTTGACTCTTCCCTTATAGGAGCCGGTGACACTCATGCAGTGGCAGAGCTCACCTCAGCTAAAGGGGCTGCTTATAAACCCGGTACTGATCAGTGGAACATAAGGGAGTCTGACTCCCTTTAATTTTGTCCTCGGGACAGTTCCGGTGACTTATGGACATCCCTAAGTGGGTTTGATAGAGGTGTCGAAGGCTTGATGTGTGGCGGAGTAGGCTTTCGGCGCACCTTGGACTGGCCTGGAGGTTCCCGGCGCCAAGGCAAGGAACAGAAGGGGGTTTCTGGCGCGCCCAGGAGATATGCTCTTGGCGCAAGGGCCAAATGGCCAAGGGAGATATGCTCTCGGCGCAAGGGCCAAATGGCCAAGGGAGGTTGTCGGCGTGAAGAGGAATCGCTCAAGGGGGGTTCCCAGCGCGCAAGGGAGAAGGCAGATGGGCTTCCCGGCGCGATGGCAAAGCAGCCAAGGGGGGAATTCTCGGCGCGGCGGGGAAGGGGCCAGGGAGTAGACTTCCCGGCGCGATGGCAAAGCAACCAGGGGAGGGTTTCCCGGCACGGCCAGGATGCAAGGGTTCCCGGCGCGGAGGCCAGAAGGCCAGGACAGTTCTCGGCGCCTGAAAGATAGCGCCGAGAGCTGTTCATCTGATTTACTGTATGCGGGGCCGAGAGGTGTGAGGGCGCCGGGATAAGAACAGAGCTTTACGGTACTCTGTTCTTGAATCAGTTGAGGATTCAGGGAATTATTCATTTAATCGTCACCTGCTCATAGCTACACCCTTTCCTTGGTCTAGCGGCACTCCGCCCTAGCCGAGCTACCCTTTCCTTGATCTAGCGGCACTCCGCCCTAACCAAGCTACCCCTCCTTGGTCTAGCGGCACTCCGCCCTAACCAAGCTACCCCTTTTCTTGGTCTAGCGGCACTCCGCCCTAGCCGAGCTACACCCATTTCCTTGTCTAGCGGCACTCCGCCCTAGCCGAGCTGCGCCTCCTTGGTCTAGCGGCACTCCGCCCTAGCCGAGCTACCCCTCCTTGGTCTAGCGGCACTCCGCCCTAGCCGAGCTACCTTTCTTGGTCTAGCGGCACTCCGCCCTAGCCGAGCTACCCTTCCTTGGTCTAGCGGCACTCCGCCCTAACCAAGCTACCCCTCCTTGGTCTAGCGGCACTCCGCCCTAACCAAGCTACCCCTTTTCTTGGTCTAGCGGCACTCCGCCCTAGCCGAGCTACCCCTCCTTGGTCTAGCGGCACTCCCCCCTAAGCAAGCTACCCTTTCTTGGTCTAGCGGCACTCCGCCCTAGCCAATGCTACCCTCATCTTGAGCTGGTGGCGTTTCAACTTGTCACCCTATAAAAAAAAAGGGAAAAAGGAAGGAAGAAGAAAGAACAAAAAAAAGAAAGTAAAAAATGGGGTTAAAAATAGAGATACCCCGCCAGACTTGCTCCTATATTAGGGACAAGTGCAAAAATGGCCCAAAACCCAGCTGTGGTGAAAACCCGAAAGGGCACTGCAGGCAAAATCGGGTACCCCGCCACGTGAAAACCCGAAAGGGCGCGTGGGCAAAAGCAAGAGGGGGCTGGCTCCGGTGAAAACCCGAAAGGGCGCTTGGGTCGGTAATGTGGTGATTCCAAAGAAAGCCTCACCTCCCACCATAAAGCTCCTCATCGATCGACCGGCGCTTTGCCCGATCAACGATTAAATCCATCCGGAATGGACCTTACGTCTATTCTGTTGAAGCCTTCATGCATTGCTCAAGAAAAATTCCCTCGATAATAAGCCCACCTCGGGATAGACCTTCCGTCTGTTCTGATAAAACACTCCCACTTGTTTTTTTTTCTGAGACCCACCACGGTAGAACCGGCCCGGTTTAGACCTTACGTCTATCCCGCTGAAACCTCTCCTACGTCTCGCCGTGATGAAACCTCCTGTTGATCGATTGGCACATTGCCTGATCAACAATGAAACCTGTCTGGCTTAGACCTTACGTCTATCCCGATGAAACCTATGAAATCTTTGCATTGGTATAAACCCAATACCGATGATGAAACCGCCATTGATCGATCGGCATCTCGCCCAATATCAATGATGAAAACCCTATCCAGTTTGGACCCTACGTCTATCCTGATGAAACATATGAAATCCTTGCATTGGTATGAGCCAATACCAATGATGAAACCTGCTATCGATCGGTTGTCACATTGCTTGATCGACGCTAAAACCCATCCAGGGTAGACCTTCCGTCCGCTCTGACATAGCACAACACTGCTCTTTGAATCGATTCAGACCCTCCGTCTGGATAGAGCATGAAACTCTGTTCCTTTGCGTTAATGTTAAACCCCACATTAACGATGAAACTCATATTTTCAGAAAACGGCCTCGTGCCCGAGCTGCTATCTATATCCTCTAAATCAATTCGGACCTTTCGTCTGGATAGATCATGAAACCCTACTTCCCTTTGCATTGATGTTGACACCCACATCAATGATCGTGTGTCCACAATAAACATATGGCGCCATGGTCCATAGGATGAATGTTCTGGTCCCAGAAGAGACAATGAAAAAGAAAAGAGAAAGAAAATGACAAAAAGTACATATGCAGAAATGGGGTTGAAAATAGAGATACCCCGCCAGACTTGTTCAGGCATTCTGGACAAGGGAAAAAATGGCGAAAACCCAGCTGTGGTGAAAACCCAAAAGGGCACTACAGGCAAAATCGGGTACCCCGCCACGTGAAAATCTGAAAGGACGCGTGGGCAAAAGCAAGAGGGGGCTGGCTCCGGCGAAAACCCGAAAGGGCGCTTGGGTCGGTAATGTGGTAATTCAGAAGTTCCATGCCAACCGGCACGTTGCCTTCACCTCCCCTTCACTGATGAGGCCTTCCGTCGGTCATCTGGCTCTATGCCCCACCGATGGTGAAGCCTTTCCGGGGTAGATCTTACGTCTACCCTAATGAAATCTACATACCCTCTTTCACATGTCTCACCGACAATAAGACCCGTCATCATTCTGATAAAGCCTGGCCACTTCAGACCTTACGTCTGTCCTGATCAAACTCCTAAACCTTCCCTTGATCGATCGGCTCCTTGCCCGGTCAATGATGAAACCCTACCAGGATAGACCCTACGCCTAGCCTGATGAAACCCACGTATTTCTTGGCAAAGTCCCACCCACCATAAAACCTACTGGAATAGACCTTACGTCTGTCCTAACGGGACCTACACCTCTACGTACGTCCCACCGTTGATCGACCGGCACCTCGCCCGATCAATGATGAAATCCTCTGTCCGGTTTAGACCTTACGTCTATAACTGATGAAACCTATGAAGCTCCCTGCGTCGATATAAGCCCCATATCGACGATGAAACCAACCACTGATCGACTGGCATCTCGCCCAATCAGTGATGAAACCATGTCCAATTAAAACCCTGCTAGTTTAGGCCTTTTGTCTATTCTGATGAAACTTATAACACAATCTTTGCATCGATATAAACCCAATATCGATGATAGAATTAGCTATTGATCGACCGGCACCTCGCCCGATCAATGATGAAATCCTATCCAGTTAAGACCCTACGTCTGTCCTGATGAAAACCACGCACCCTTCAATGTCCCACCGGGCGTGCTAGACTTGTGGACGCGGGATTTTTTTTCTTTATTTTATTATTATTATTATTTATTTATGTTATTTTATTTTTTTTATTTGGTTTGTTAGGCATGCCAGTCATATGTGTGACGATTTCATTGTGCGCTCGACTTGACTTGGTCAGTCGATTGGGGAGTCCGAGTCAGGACCAAAAGTCCGCCATACCATAAAGGCTATGACGTTAATTACGCCCTTCCTAAGAAGGACAACCCTTGATTAAACGCCAAAATAGGAGACCACTCGGGGCGGTAATAAAAGAAAAATAACAGTGCGTGATATTGAAGATATTATTATTCTGAGAAGGTAATTGAGCGAACGATAAGTTATTAAATCAGCATGACCCCCCCCTGTGTAGGTCGTGCCGGATGGAGATAGGACACCGTCCACGCAGCGGCGGGGCGGATCCTGGACAGTCATCGGGGACATATCCCCTTTCATGTTCCTCATCCAGCCAAAGGCCTCGCAGTATTCATATTCCCCGAAAAATCGAGCCAGACGGGAGGTGTATGACGGGCACTTCCCGGGACTTATCGGGGTTAAAATATCTATCGACATTTCGGCAGCATCTCCCCATAATCTGGATTATGCCCAGGGGAGAATAGGCTATCACCCACGGAGTGCCGGGATGAAAGCCGAGAAGAGGAGGGAGCAAACCCCCCACACTGTACACGTATGCTCTAGGGCAATGTTTGACTCTTCCATTATAGGAGCCGATGACACTCATGCAGTGGCAGAGCTCACCTCAGCTAAAGGGGTTGCTCATAAACCCGGTACGGATCAGTGGAACATAAGGGAGTCTAACTCCCTTTAATTTTGTCCTCGGGACAGTTCCGGTGACTTATGGACATCCCTAAGTGGGTTTGATAGAGGTGTCGGAGGCTTGATGGGTGGCGGAGTAGGCTTTCGGCGCACCTTGGACTGGCCTAGAGGTTCCCGGCGCCAAGGCAAGGAACAGAAGGGTGTTCCTGGCGCGCCCAGGAGATATGCTCTCGGCGCAAGGGCCAAATGGCCAAGGGAGATATGCTCTCGGCGCAAGGGCCAAATGGCCAAGGGAGGTTGTTGGCGGGTTCAGCATGGAAGGTTCCTGGCGCGACGGGGAAAAGGCCCGGGAAGTAGGCTCTCGGTGCAGGGGCCAAATGGCCAAAGGGGGTTGTCGGCGTGAAGAGGAATCGCTCAAGGGGGGTTCCCGGTGCGCAGGGGAGAAGGCAGATGGGCTTCTCGGCGCGATGGCAAAGCAGCCAAGGGGGGAATTCTCGGCGCGGCGGGGAAGGGGCCAGGGAGTAGACTTCCCGGCGTGATGGCAAAGCAACCAGGGGAGGGTTTCCCGGCGCGGCCAGGATGCAAGGGTTTCCGGCGCGGAGGCCAGAAGGCCAGGACAGTTCTCGGCGCCTAAAAGATAGCACCGAGAGCTGTTCATCTGATTTACTGTATGCGGGGCCGAGAGGTGTGAGGGCGCCGGGATAAGAACAGAGCTTTATGGTACTCTGTTCTTGAATCTGTTGAGGATTCAGGGATTTTCCCTGGTGATTCAGGCCAAGATAGACGGGCCTTGGGAAATCAAAGAGTTCAATTCATCAGACTAGAACAGACTTTGGCTTGGATTTCAAAGGGAAGGCCGGAGGCGGGGAGTGATTTGGGGGAAACATGGCTTAGGGTATCTCTGTCACCAGCGTTCCTGACGATCCGTGAAGATGATTTTGGTATACTCTCCATCATCTGGGGGCCAAGAGATGACTGTCTCTGGCCCCGGAGATGACTTCGGCAAAGCCGATGAGCAGGAATGCAATATCTAAAACTGAGCGGTGGCTGCTATGTATCTATGCTTTGCTTCAGAGGCCAAGGGATGGTCTGTCCCTGGCTCGGAAGCAAGCATGAGGAGCGTTCGAGAAACGGGCGAATATCGAACTGGGGGGGGATAGCATGCTATTGAGTCTTAAGAAGAAACATAAAATATGGGGAGATAGCAATAGGGTTTCGGAGAAAATAGACAGCAAGTCTCAATGGGAGCCTGTAGTTTTTATTCATTCGAACATCACCATTACACTCGCATATCAGGGGCAATACGTAAAAGAAGGTATAGGCAGACTATGCCTTGCCCTAGCAAAGTAAAATCGGCTGTGATATCACAGCATACATCAAAAAAAAAGGGGAAGAGACAGAAGCAATCGAAAATTAGAATAGTGAACTACAAAAAATGGGGAGGGGAGGGCGGAGCATTGACTCCTCTCCCTCCCCGTTGCCCACCTTCGATCAGGCTTCGAGACTCCTTTCTTCTTTTTCCCTTCCGCCTCTTCCTATCTCGGATCAGATTGCAGGCTCCACTCTCCTCTCCTTGTTTTCGTTTGTGGCTATCTTTTCAGGCTCTCTGTCCTTCTTTTCTATCTGCTCTCTCACCCTCCCCTGCCTCTTTTCGGATGAGGGGATTTTATATCCCTCGTTGGTGTCCTCTCGGCAGGCTCATCCCGGCGTGCCTCAACTGTAGGCGGAGCTCCCGACGCGCGGGACTCAAGCTTCTCGGCGCCGCTTCTGGGCTTCGACACAGGGATCCCGGCGCCACTTTTATAGGCCCATTTAGGGCTTTTAAGACCTCACGTAGACTTGGGCCTTTATTGGTCCTTCAGATGTATCAGAACCCGAGAAGGCCCTCCACTGGTGACACAGCTTCTATTGAGATCATTCATAGATTTTCATCAGTCGGTAGACTGGGGTTTCATCGGCATTGCCATCTGAATGACGACAAAGTCGGACATCATCTCATCGGTATCATCACCTGAACGGTGACAAGACCGGACATCAGCTTTAGCCTGAAAAGACTTCAGCTAGGTGACTGCTATTTCATCAGTGCCGTCGTCTGACAGACAATGGCATCGGACATCAGCTTGGCCCGGGAAAAGGCTTCAGCCGGGTAGATGGTTGACGGACTTCGTCATTGATCTTTCACTATTGGTCTGATCCTCCTTTCAATTCTGTTTCTACCCTGGCTCATTTTCAAGGTGTCAACAAATGCCCCCCAACTGCGGGCGGCGTAAGCGCAGAATAAGTGGCACAGGGTCTACAGGTGCCTTTCATCATTCGAGGGTATCTTCCTCCATTTCTCTTTGACATTGTTCTTCGGCTTAATCATGTTGCTGCAGCAATATTATGCACATGTATCTTTCATTTTCATGTTTTTCATCTCCATATCTTCTGATTTTATTGTCAGCACTTTGGTGCCTTCTTGGCCTTGCCTTGGGCTTCTCGGCGCGAGGTAGGACCCTTCTCGGCGCGGGGCTTGTCGGCGCGGCTTGTTGTCGCTGCGGGCATCTCGACGCGGCCTTCTCGGAGCGGGCGTCTTGACGCGCCCCCTTTTCTTTCGGCCGACGGGGGGCTCTCGGCGCGCTTTTCTTCGCGCCGAGAAGTCCCTCTTTCTTCTTCTTTTTAACCCCCCCCCCCCCCTGAGAGGATTTTTACCTCATTTCTTACCTCTCCCTTCTCTCTCTTCATCTCGGCGGCGGCGGTGAGCTCCCCCCCTCCGAGAGCATTGTCGCCTTTCCCCCCCTTTTTGACCCATTCATTCTCGGGTAGGTTCATTATGTGGGATTGAGTCCCATTTTATGCTCGGGATCACTCCCTCTTGGTGGGTGACTCCCTATTTTTCTTGGGCAGACCCCGGACAAGAGGAGATGCTGCCAAAATTTTAATTGGAATTATTCATTTAATCATCACATGCTCATTCATCTTTCTGATGCTTATCTTCATCTTTTCTTGATTGCAGTCACTGACATGGCTTCCGACTCTTCTGCTGCGGCTTCCATGACTGTGGGAGCGAGTTCATCGGCTCAGTCGGATATATCTCGGGCTTCAGTCAACTGGCTGAATGTGAATAGTCTGAGCTTCGGCTATAACCAGATCGCCACTGTCGACGAGTCCTCTGATTCCGAGACTGACACAGTGCCGTCTTCCAGAGTCTATTCTTCCACAGAAGGTATTGACTTCAGAAGGGCTGCTGACTACCGTCCGGACCTGCCGAAAGATCGTCATCTGCTGCCATTTATCCAGACCTTCACCATAGGCGGAATGAGGGATTTCTTGCTTGCTCGGTCTGTGGAAGCGGCAATACTTGCTGACAGAGACAGCATGAAGGGTACTGTTTATCACGCCCGAGCTATATATCTCCCGGGTGAGCAGAGGGACTGGAATGCCGTGCTGGGCATTTCTGAATTAGAGCCGGAGAAGAAGATGCTGACCCGGGCTCCAGAGTTTACCCCGGCAAGGTGGGACCATGCAGCCGGTCGCGTCCATCGGGAGAAGCCCAACTTTGGACTTTTTCTAGCTCCTGTGAAGTGGGGTTACAGGGATGAGTCATTTATTCTAAACTGTCTGGCCGTTCAATTTAAATATCAGCTAGCTGCCGGCTGGTTTGGAGATGCTAGAGTGACAGACGCCCATCTCTTCAGGGTAGGAGCAGTGGAGTTTACAGAATTTGTCTTGAAGGAATACGCCCCTTTACTGATTAGAGCTGGGGTATATCATAGTGTATTTGCCTCCAGGTTCCGCTATCCCATCTCTCGGGGATTATGTTGCGGCATGCTTGAAGTGTTCTGCCCACAGTTTAATACGTTCTATACAGCAGAAGGCGAGACTTCTCTCGATCTTTGGAGTCTTGCGCAGCTTTCAGGCCTGCCTATAGATGGGGAGCCATACGAGTAGGTCTGTCTATATGACTCTGTAAAGGACGCCTCTGATGGAGAGGGCAGATATTCTTTTGGCTACGCATACCGGTACTTGATGAAGGCTTATCGCACCATCTGTCTGGCCTACAGCAGGGGATCTTCCAAAGGATATCAACCCCGGGAAAAGAGCAGCAGATTGAGAGTCCGTGTAGGACAGTGGATATAGTACTTCTTTGGGGGTCCCTTGAAGTATACATACTTCCCTTCCGTGGGACCGACTCCCAGTGAGCAGATCAGGGCCCCTCGTTACAAATCAGCATTGCCGGCTTCACTGCGCCGAGCAGGTGTAGATGGCCCGAACCCAGTAGGGGTTGACCCCATTACTCATTGTGCAGCTTATCTGACCTTCTAGATGTGCACTTTCGCTCTCCCCCAAGGGGACGAGACGACTATCAGACCGGAGGCTATATATCTGGCCTGTAAGATGGCCTGGGGGATGAGACTGCCTCTGTGCCCGGCGGCTTTGTGTTTAGTTTACAAATCGTTGGGAGATTTGCATAGACATCGGGTTCCCCATTCCTTACGGACTGTAGGTCCATTTCATTTCTTCAATGCTTGGGTTTGCAGCATTTTCCCCGAGCTGGCCCCGAGAACTTTGCAGTCAGACACACTGCTCCCTCGGATGATTGAGTTTGCTAGCGCCGAACCCGGTCTTTTCTCAGAGCAGCTGTTTAAGATAAGGGGCAGGTTGACAAAAGTGCCTGTAGACGCTCCTGGCAGCATTCATTTCTGGAGCTTGGCAGCAGGTTCGGCTCCTTTAGTAGACCCTCAGAAGGAATGCAAAATGGAGGAGGTAGAAGTTTATGTCCATCCTGTTTCGGGGGTCAATGCCACCCGGCTCATATTAGAACCAGAACTGGTAAGGTGGGCTATGGCTATCCGACCCAGTGTATTGGTCTTCAGGAAGGGAGGCTTGCTCATTTTGGAGCCCTATTACCCATTCCGTTTTAGCAGGAACTTTGGCTACGATCAGCATATTCCCACATCAGTCGCTCAGTTTCCTTTGGACAGCCGTGCCAAGCATGGGTCCTCCATTGCCAGTGACGGTCGGATATGGTGGGATTTCTTTCATCGCCGAGAGGGCGTAACTTTCAGGGTCCCGACCGTTTCCAATCGTATTCCCCGTGTCACATCAGAATATATTAAGTGGTGGAATACCCGTACCAATTTCTATAAAGACGGCAGAGGCGCCTTTTGGGATGTGGCCGAGCGCTCCTTCTTAAAGCGGCAATCAGGGCCTGTGTTTGAAATTGATGAGGTTCACCTGAAAAGGCTCTATTCACAGCATCCGAGGGAGGCAGAAACATATATTGCCAGGCGTCGGTCCCTAAAAGAGGAAGGTTCTGAAATACCCACTCCTGTCTTTTCTGAGATCAATGAAGATGCTTTTACAAAGGACTTGAGGCAGCTGGGCCACATAGGGAGTATTCATGTGGAGGTGCAGTATCCATTTCCCCCGGAGGAGCCTCTCCCGACAGCAGCTCCCTGGAGGGGCCCGGTAGACAGATTTCACCCTTATCGGACGTTTGTGCGGAGGGAAGACCGCACCAAGACATATTATCAGCATACTTATTGACTTTTTGTACTGCTGAATGTTCACGGGCTGTCAGTAGAGAACCCGATAGCTGGCATTCTGAGTAAGCCGCTTTTCATTTCTTTTCATTATGTTGACGGCTGGTGCATGGATTATCTTGGCCTGTTTCATTGCCTTGACTTCCACGGACATAAAGATTTGGCTGCCTTGACGGAGAAGTGCCAGACCATTGGTGACGTATGCTGGCTCATGAAGGAGGCTGCTTCCCGCTCGAAGGAGGTGGCTTATCTGTATTAGCCGCTTTCCACCTTCTATGACGGTCCAGCAGGTATGATCTTTTCTTTCTGACTGTAGTGCTTTCTGTTTAGTATTTAAACTATGCATCTACTGATCTCATTGCTTCTTTGATGTGTTCAACAGACAGTCCAGATATAAAGCGACAGGGGCTTTACAGAAAAATCATTGCGCAAGCTGAGAAGCCTGCTCATTTCGATCCCGGCTCAGACTATGCCTTGCCCATCGGGCGTGCCAGACTTGTGGACACAGGATTTTTTATTCCTTACGGACTGTAGGTCCATTTTATTTCTTCAATGCTTGGGTTTGCAGCATTTTCCCCGAGCTGGCCCCGAGAACTTTGCAGTCAGACACACTGCTCCCTCGGATGATTGAGTTTGCTAGCGCCGAACCCGGTCTTTTCTCAGAGCAGATGTTTAAGATAAGGGGCAGGTTGACAAAAGTGCCTGTAGACGCTCCTGGCAGCATTCATTTCTGGAGCTTGGCAGTAGGTTCGGGTCCTTTAGTAGACTCTCAGAGGGAATGCAAAATGGAGGAGGTAGAAGTTTATGTCCATCCTGTTTCGGGGGTCAATGCCACCCGGCCCATATTAGAACCAGAACTGGTAAGGTGGGCTATGGCTATCCGACCCAGTGTATTGGTCTTCAGGAAGGGAGGCTTGCTCATTTTGGAGCCCTATTACCCATTCCGTTTTAGCAGGAACTTTGGCTACGATCAGCATATTCCCACATCAGTCGCTCAGTTTCCTTTGGACAGCCGTGCCAAGCATGGGTCCTCCATTGCCAGTGACGGTCGGATATGGTGGGATTTCTTTCATCGCCGAGAGGGCGTAACTTTCAGGGTCCTGACCGTTTCCAATCGTATTCCCCGTGTCACATCAGAATATATTAAGTGGTGGAATACCCGTACCAATTTCTATAAAGACGGCAGAGGCGCCTTTTGGGATGTGGCCGAGCTCTCCTTCTTAAAGTGGCAATCAGGGCCTGTGTTTGAAATTGATGAGGTTCACCTGAAAGGGCTCTATTCACAGCATCCGAGGGAGGCGGAAACATATATTGCCAGGCGTCGGTCCCTAAAAGAGGAAGGTTCTGAAATACCCACTCTTGTCTTTTCTGAGATCAATGAAGATGCTTTTACAAAGGACTTGAGGCAGCTGGGCCACATAGGGAGTATTCATGTGGAGGTGCACTATCCATTTCTCCCGGAGGAGCCTCTCCCGACAGCAGCCCCCTGGAGGGGCCCGGTAGACAGATTTCACCCTTATCGGACGTTTGTGCGGAGGGAAGACCGCACCAAGACATATTATCAGCATACTTCTTGGCTTTTTGTACTGCTGAATGTTCACGGGCTGTCAGTAGAGAACCCGATAGCTGGCATTCTGAGTAAGTCGCTTTTCATTTCTTTTCATTATATCGACGGCTGGTGCATGGATTATCTCGGCATGTTTCATTGCCTCGACTTCCACGGACATAAAGATTTGGCTGCCTTGACGGAGAAGTGCCAGACCATTGGTGACGTATGCTGGCTCATGAAGGAGGCTGCTTCCCGCTCGAAGGAGGTGGCTTATCTGTATTGGCCGCTTTCCACCTTCTATGACGGCCCAGCAGGTATGATCTTTTCTTTCTGACTGTAGTGCTTTCTGTTTAGTATTTAAACTCTGCATCTATTGATCTCATTGCTTCTTTGATGTCTTCAACAGACAGGCCAGATATAAAGCGACAGGGGCTTTACAGAAAAATCATTGCGCAAGCTGAGAAGCCTGCTCATTTCAAAGTCCCTGCAGCAGCACCGACGACCACTCCCCTGCCTTCGGGCAAGAAATGAAAGATTTCTGCAGTGAAGACTGCGGTTGGGAAGGCCAGGAAGGCTAAGAAGGCCCATGCTCGGCAGTCGGCTTTGGCAGTGACGGACCCTGGGACCCCTCTTCCTGATATCCCCTCATTTGATGAGTTTGAATCTCAAAGGGAGGGCGCCCAGACGTCAGTCAAGGGTAACATCAATAGCCTGCAGTTGTATCTTTCATCGTCTTTTTGCTGAATTTCAAAGAAGTCCTTGAATCTGACCCCCCCCTTTTTCGCACAGCCCAAGAGCCAGTTGTGACACCTTCTGTGGTGGAGACCAGATTGCCTTCTCCCACGCCGGCTAGTGAGGCGGAGGGTAAGTGTGCTTTCTCATCTTTTCTCTTTATACTTTTGTTGTTATTCTTTTCCATTATATCCCTCAGAGTTCCCCTTTTGTTGAGGTGACAGTCAGGGAGCAGACTGAGGCCCTGATAGCAGCGGGAGAGTCGCCTCAGCCACAGGAGGGTCACAGGATTCAAGCAAGACGGAGCCCTGTCCCGGCCAGACGTATAATCACCCGGTCCGCATCCCGGCATGCTCTAGAGGTGACCCCGCAGCATATAGCCAGCGTGGAGGTATCCTCGAGCAGCTCTGAGACCATCCCCGATAATGAGGAGGAAGTGACTTTCAGCGACAGTGAGGAGGAAATCCTAAAATCAGAAGCCTTGCCCATATTTGCAAAAGGCCTTCCCCTTTTCAGCCCCCTAAGCTGCTGATGCTATCTTCTGAGGAGGAATTGCAAGTGGAGTTTGCCGGGCTCGACACTGAGGTTGACATAACCCCTCCATTTGTTTCTTCAACAACGAAGCTTTCTCCCCTTTTGTCTCATTTTGAGGATATAGACCCCACTTTAAAGGTAAGCTTCTTTTTTTTGTTTGCTCTATTTATTTTCTTACATTCATCGCTGAAGATCATTCTGCTTTGTCCTCAGGATCCTGTCATTACCAGCTCAGACGCGGCCGCAGTTTCTATGGATGTCTCATCTGCAGATTTGGTCATCATCCCTGCTTTACCTTCAACTTGCATGGAAATTTCTGAGGTTATTCGCCCCGTGCCAGTGAGAATACAATCTTCAACTGACTTAACATCACTGGACTTGGGATCATTGTAGATCATGATAAATCCACACATATGGAACAAACCAGTCATATGAGATATATATATATATGAAATGATTGGAGATGATAACAAAGACAAAAGAAAGCATGTGGTGCTATAAAGGAGAGTGATCGCCAGAGGGGTTACCTCAATAATAAAAATAAATGATCGCGAATACCTGGTGATAAGTGGGATGCGGGATGGATTGTGAATTCCTTCCTCCTCCTTCTATCGGCCGGCCGATGAAGGGGGGTTTTCCTTTATTGATTACCCTTGCTAAAAAAGAACCAAACAGGCAAAGGGAAGTGGATCAGCCGAGTGAATGTAGTATCAATCCCAATAAACCATATGATGAAAAAGAAACACGACATGCGCACCTTTTTTTGTTTGTTTTAAAACCCCTAAAGAAGAGTTAGGGAAAGGAGAAATATGATACTAAACTAATGCAAGAAGCCGTGCAATAGATGATGATATGATGATATGAATCAGAATAAACGAACAGAAGAAAGACCCCCTTATGCTGCCCCTGTAAACAGTAAAGGGGAAGAAACCACTTGGAAGCTACGGCGCGGCTGCAGAAACAGGGAAGAAGAAAGAGATAGAGAGCCTTCAAAGAGAGGGACCGCACAGGAGGAAGATGACCGTAATAGCTAGCACCGTAAACTCTAATCTGTTCTAGCCTCTGTGCGTCTGTGTGTTCTCTGCTCTCTGCCCTGCTAACCTCGCGCGAGGTCGATCAAGGCAACCTTATATAGGGTTCCAGATCAAAGATAACCTCAAATTTGGGAAGATAAGAACGGGCAATGATCAAAAGAAGGCAGGACTCTAGTCCTCAAATCGAGCAAGGTGATCAAAGAGGGCACGGAACTCTTCAGGAAAGGCATACTCAAACATGACTCTGAAGGATAAAACACGACCTTCAAAAGGGCGTTAAATTCTAAATTGACGACCTACATCAAGACGTTACTCAAAAACACGACCTTGGTAAAGGGCGTCACTTCTTGGATTTAAATTTGGAAATAAAACTTTCTTTATTTAAAAATTATGAGAAAACGCCTGAGATAAAGGCGTTACTTGAAAACACGCCCTGAGGAAGGACGCCAATCAGTAATTGGAATTTATTTTGAAACCGGATAATACCAGGAATTGACACCCTGACGTTTGGTCGTCCTTTCTTTTGAACACGCCCTAGGTAAGGTCGCTTTTAAAACAACGCCCCTCTTCTGGTCGCGAATCAGAAAAATGCAAGAACAAACCAAAAAACACACAAAAATAGAAAAACTTCATATTATGAATGTATTGAAGTTCACTTTGGGGCATCAACATAGTGACATGAGATTTGATCAGCATAGCATCAATTTTGGCGTGTCTACAATCATCAGGAGAGATTTCCATCCTTGTCAGGGCCTCAGAGTTCAGAGCCGAAGTAGACCCAGCCAGAAGCTCTGATTTTATACCGGCCGCCATAATGTCGATTGCGCCCGAGTCAGCAGTCCCTGCCACAGTGGCTATAGAGACTGGATTTCTGCCTCTACAGACTAGGGACCTTTCGCCCCCATTATCAGAAAGAGTAGCTGAAGATGAAGCCCTTATTCAGAAGACTCATGAAGAGATAGCTCCATCATTCATTGGTCCTCCCTCCGCGGATGTTCAAGCCATAGCACCCGAGACAGCGGTAGAGGAGGAATCTTCAGCTCAGCCGGGGAGCACAGAGAGGGACCAGCCAATTCTTCCAGCGGATTTGCCGTCTTCATCCTCTCAGCCGGATGTTGCACTGTGGGCAGACATTGACGGCGAGGTGACTTTTGAAGTAGCTACAGTTCCTTCTCCTGGCTTCGCTTCATCCGAGAGTTTCGTCTGGCAAAATCTGGACATGCTGCGCCAGCTGGTGGAGTCCCAGCCCGAACTGACTTATCTGCGGATGAAGGAGATAGCCGAGCATTTCACCGCTGGTCTACAGGCGATGGGCTGTCCCATGGAAATATGGGCCCAGCGGGTTCTATTGTTGTTAAAGTTTATACATCGCCGGGACTTCTTGGAACATATTATGTCTGACAGACTGGCAGCTTTGAAGTTGCAAAGGAAGGAGTGCAAATCTGAGCTGGAGAAGACGGACTCTGTTCTTCAGGAGCGCCAATGCCAACTGCAGTCTCTGGCGCAGCGGGAGCAGTTCGTGCGCAGCCGGATAACCATCCTGGAGGCTGAACTATTTGACCTCCGGGCTGAACTGCTGCAGCTAACAACTTCTCGGCCGCAGCTTGCGGAGGAAGTAGCTCTGTTGGAGGGGCAGGTGGCATCCTTTCAGGATGAGTCTGCTCGGCTACAGGAGGAGGAGGCTCGACTTCATGAGCTGGGGGCTGCCCCGCACGTAGGGCTTCTGGCCTTCGAAGACATATTCCGGCGCCCGTGAATATCTGTTTTCCCCTTTTTGTAATACAAATCCCCCTCAGGGGCCCTTCTTGTATTCCCTCTTTTTTTTATTCAATGGAAAGGAATCTTACACCAGTCTCATATGTGGCTTGTTCTTAACTTATCACACCATCAATATTTCATGGTGATTTGGCAGTGGTTTCAGCGGTCCTTATGGGAATAGCCCGTACCTAGCAGGAGAGTGTCCACCCCTTCAGAGAAAGGATGGGGAACTCGCTCCACCGCGTGACGGCCTCCGGGGGGGTGCTTTAAACCGAATTCTGTTGGTGGTAGCAAACATCCTTCTTGGCCATACGTGCCGCAAGGGAGACGGTTTGCAAGAATGTGAACGAAGAGGCTCAGAGCACTATCCGGAACGGGCGAATGGTCCATCCCGGGTAGGTTTCAAAGTTAGTCGGGGCAATGTGCCAATCGACCAGTACATGATTTCATCATCGACATTGGGTTTATATCGATGCAAAGGAGTTTTACAAGTTTCATCAGAGTAGACGTAAGGTCTAGACTGGGTAGAGGTTATCGCAGGTGGGACATTGAAGGGTGCGTGGTTTTCATCAGGACAGACGTAGGGTCTTAACTGGATAGGATTTCATCATTGATCGGGCGAGGTGCCGGTCGATCAAAAGCTAATTCTATCATCAATATTGGGTTTATATCGATGCAAAGAAAGTGTTATAAGTTTCATCAGAATAGACAAAAGGCTTAAACTGGCAGGATTTTAATTGGACATGGTTTCATCACTGATTGGGTGAGATGCCAGTCGATCAGTGGTTGGTTTCATCGTCGATATGGGGCTTATATCGACGCAAGGAGTTTCATAGGTATCATCAGTATAGACGTAAGGTCTAAACTGGCCAGAGGATTTTATCATTGATCGCGCGAGGTGCCGGTCGATCAACGGTGGGACGTATGTAGAGGTGTAGGTCCCGTCAGGACAGACGTAAGGTCTATTCCAGCGGTTTTTATGGTGGGTGGGACTTTGCCAAGAAATACGTAGGTTTCATAAGGATAGGCGTAGGGTCTATCCTGGTAGGGTTTCATCGTTGACCGGGCAAGGAGCCGATCGGTCAAGGGAAGGTTTAGGAGTTTGATCAGGACAGACGTAAGGTCTGAACTGGCCAGGCTTTATCAGACTAGTGATCGATTTTATTGTTGGTGGGACATGTGAAGAGAGGGTATGTAGATTTCATCAGGGTAGACGTAAGATCTACCCCAGAAAGGCTTCATCATCGGTGGGGCATAGAGCCAGATGACCGACGGAAGGCCTCATCAGTGAAGGGGAGGTGAAGGCAATGTGCCGGTTGGCATGGAACTTCTGAATTACCACATTATTGACCCAAGCGCCCTTTCGGGTTTTCGCCGGAGCCAGCCCCCTCTTGCTTTTGCCCACACGTCCTTTCGGATTTTCATGCGGCGGGGTACCCGATTTTGCCTGCCGTGCCCTTTCGGGTTTTCACCACAGCTGGGTTTTAGCCATTTTTGCCCTTGTCCAGAATGCCTGAACAAGTCTGGCGGGGTATCTCTATTTTTAACCCCATTTTTTTATATACTTTTTGTCATTTTCTTTCTCTTTTCCTTTTTCATTGTCTTTTCTGAGACCGAAACTTTCATCCTATGGATCACGGCGCCATATGTTTATTGTGGACACACGATCATTGATGTGGGTGTCAACATCAATGCAAAGGGAAGTAGGGTTTCATGATCTATCCAGACGAAAGGTCCGAATTGATTTAGAGGATATAGATAGCAGCTCGGGCACGAGGCCGTTTGCTGAAAATATGAGTTTCATCGTTAATGTGGGGTTTAACATTAACGCAAAGGAACAGAGTTTCATGCTCTATCCAGACGGAGGGTCTGAATCAATTCAAAGAGCAGTGTTGTGCTATGTCAGAGCGGACGGAAGGTCTATCCTGGATGGGTTTTAGCGTCGATCAAGCAATGTGCCAACCGATCGATAGCAGGTTTCATCATTGGTATTGGCTCATACCAATGCAAGGATTTCATATGTTTCATCAGGATAGACGTAGGGTCCAAACTGGATAGGGTTTTCATCATTGATATTGGGCGAGATGCCGATCGATCAATGGCGGGTTTCATCATCGATATTGGGTTTATACCAATGCAAAGATTTCATAGGTTTCATCGGGATAGACGTAAGGTCTAAGCCAGACAGGTTTCATTGTTGATCGGGCAATGTGCCAATCGATCAACAGCAGGTTTCATCACGGCGAGACGTAAAGAGGCCTGTAAATCTAGTTGCAATAGACGTAAGGTCTAAGCCAGACAGGTTTCATTGTTGATCGGGCAATGTGCCAATCGATCAACAGCAGGTTTCATCACGGCGAGACGTAGGATAGGTTTAAGCGGGATAGACGTAAGGTCTAAACCGGGCCGGTTCTACCATGGTGGGTCTCAGAAAAAAAAACAAGTGGGAGTGTTTTATCAGAACCGACGGAAGGTCTATCCCGAGGTGGGCTTATCATCGAGAGAATTTTTAATGAGCAATGCATGAAGGCTTCAACAGAATAGATGTAAGGTCCATTCCGTATGGGTTTAATCGTTGATCGGGCAAAGCGCCGGTCGATCGACGAGGAGCTTTATGGTGGGAGGTGAGGCTTTCTTTGGAATCACCACATTACCGACCCAAGCGCCCTTTCGAGTTTTGGCCGGAGCCAGCCCCCTCTTGCTTTTGCCCACGCGCCCTTTCGGGTTTTCACGTGGCGGGGTACCCGATTTTGCCTGCAGTGCCCTTTCGAGTTTTCACCACAGCTGGGTTTTGGGCCATTTTTGCACTTGTCCCTAATATAGGAGTAAGTCTGGCGGGGTATCTCTATTTTTAACCCCATTTTTTACTTTCTTTTTTTTGTTCTTTCTTCTTCCTTCCTTTTCCCCCTTTTTTTTAGAGGGTGACAAGTCGAAATGCCACCAGCTCAAGATGAGGGTAGCATTGGCTAGGGCGGAGTGCCGCTAGACCAAGAAAGGTTAGCTTGGTTAGGGCGGCGTGCCGCTAGACCAAGGAAGGGTAGCTCGACTAGGGCGGAGTGCCGCTAGACCAAGAAAAGGGGTAGCTTGGTTAGGGCAGAGTGCCGCTAGACCAAGGAGGGGTAGCTTGGTTAGGGCGGAGTGCCGCTAGACCAAGGAAGGGTAGCTCGGCTAGGGCGGAGTGCCGCTAGACCAAGAAAGGTAGGTTGGCTAGGGCGGAGTGCCGCTAGACCAAGGAGGGGTAGCTCGGCTAGGGCGGAGTGCCGCTAGACCAAGGAGGCGCAGCTCGGCTAGGGCGGAGTGCCGCTAGACCAAGAAATGGGTGTAGCTCGGCTAGGGCGGAGTGCCGCTAGACCAAGAAAAGGGGTAGCTTGGTTAGGGCGGAGTGCCGCTAGACCAAGGAGGGGTAGCTCGGCTAGGGCGGAGTGCCACTAGACCAAGAAAAGGGGTAGCTCGGCTAGGGCGGAGTGCCGCTAGACCAAGGAAGGGTAGATTTTGCCTGATTACTCGGGGAATGTTGGTTGTACTGTATGATACAGCTTCAGATGTCTTCTGTTGAGTGGTGAGAATTGGATTTCCCCTCGATGGTTAACAACTACGTAGGCCCCTCCTTCGTAGACCCTCTGTATCACATAAGGACCTTCCCAATTAGCATTCAGCTTTCCTTTTGGGTTGGACAGCATGACTTCTTTTTTCTTGACCATGACGAGGTCACCTTTCTTGAATTCTCATCCTTTTACGAGTTTGTTGAATGCAGTGGCCATGCGGGCCTGATACATTTGGATACTCTTCTGAGCTCGGAGGTGCTTCCCTTCCAATTCAGCCAGTTCTTCTAGTCTTCTTTCTGCATTGGTCTGTTCGCCACGGGCCAGGCCATACTGGACTGCCACTCTGAGTGACGGGACTTCCAGCTCTAGCGGAACCACTGCCTCTGAGCCGTATACCAACGAGTATGGCGAGCACCCTGTAGGTGTCCTGAAGATAGTGCGGTATGCCTACAGAGCTACATACATTTTTTTCCCAGTTCTTCTTATTAGAACTGACGACCTTGGCCAGCAAGGTGCAAGGAGTCTTGTTAAAAGCTTCTGCCAATCCGTTTGCCTGTGGATTGTAAGGAGTGGAGGTCCTCCATTCGATCTTATATTTCTCAGCAAGCCGATAGACCTTCTGATTTCTGAAATGACTTCCATTGTTGGATATAATTCGGCTGGGGATCCCGAACCGGAAGATGATAATCTGTTTGATGAATCTGGCGACCAATTCACCAGTCACTTCTCTTAATGCTATAGCCTCCGCCCATCGGGAGAAGTAATCTGTTATGGCCAGTATGTACTTATGTCTGGCCGAGGAAGTCGACAGTGGCCCGACTACATCAGTTCCCCATTGTGCAAATGGCCAGCTGGGAACTGTAGGGTGCAGAGTTGCAGGAGGCCTTCTAGGCACAGTGGCATGCTCTTGGCATTTCTGAAATGATTTTGCAAATTTACAGCATTCTTCAAACATGGTGGGCCAATAGTAACCCAGCTTCTTGATTTCTATCTTCATCTTGGGACCAGCCTGGTGGGCACCTGCTGTCCCAGCATGTGTTTCTTTCATCACTTGCCAGGCTTCCTCAGTGGACAGACAGCGGAGTAGAATCTTCTTGCGTGCATCTGCCATTATTCGGAACAAAATTCCATTCCTGAGTTCATAAGAATCTTTGATTCTTAGGAGTTTCATCTTTTCTTCTCTTATCTGCGGCAGTTGTTGGTGTAGAAACCACTGCAGCAAGTGTTGCCTCCAATCAGACGCTTGTTCTGTGCTGATGGTGGCAACCTCATCTTCTTCGGGGCACCCTTCTAGCATACTAGGGACTTGCCGCCGGTTCATAACGACAATGTTCAGTGTCTTATTTGGTGGGACTGCTAGTGAGCTGGCCAGCTTTGCCAGTGCATCAGCCTGGGCATTGTGTCCACGGCCCACATGCTTGAGCTCAATATGGTAGAATTTCGCCATGAGGCGCACAGCTTTTTGGTGGTAGGGATTCAGTTCTGGCTTCCGCACTTCGAACTCCCCTTGGATCTGTTTTATTATCAACATCGAATCCCCGAATACTTGAAGCATTTGGATACCCATGTTGAGGCTTATATATAGCCCGATTATCAGAGCTTCATACTCGGCCTCATTATTGGTGCAGGGCTTGTTTATAGAACAGGAAGTATGCACGACCTCCCCATCTGGTGATTTCAGCACAATATCGGCTCCAGCCCGTATTCTGGTCTTTCCATCGGAGTCTGTCTCTGTTCTGGATGCTCCATCAAAGAATAGTTGCCACATAACCGGCTGAGCATGGCAGGCCTCGAGTGTCTCATCATCGGGTAACTCGGTCCCTAGCATATCATTTTCCGGCACAGGATGCTCTGCGAAGAAATCAGCCACGGCCTGTCCTTTTATCGCCCTCTGGGGTGTATAGGTAATGTCGAATTCCATCAGGATCACTGCCCATTTGCCCAACCGGCCCTTCAGTACTGGCTGAGTCAATATGTATTTGAGCGGATCTGCTGCAGATATCAATCTGACTTCATGTGACAACATATAGTGTCGGAGCTTTTTGACAACAAAGACTAGTGCCAAGCAGGTCTTTTCTATGTAGCTGTAGCTTTCTTCAGTTCTAATCAGCCTTCTACTTAGGTAGTACAAGGCTTGTTCTTTGCCTTCTTCATTTATCTGTGCCAACATTGCCCCCAGGGAATAGTATGTGGCTGCGATGTATAGTATTAACGGCCTGCCCTTAATTGGTGCCCCAAGCACCGAAGGGGTCTTGAGATATTCTTTCAGCTTCTCAAAGGCTTCCTGACAGCCATCGTCCCAGAGGAACGGCACATCTTTCATCATGAGCTTGTGAAAGGGGTGGCATCTTCTCTACAGATTTGATATAAATCGTCGGATATAGGCCAGACGCCCTTGCAGAGATCTCAGCTCGGACAAATTCCTTGGTGGAGGGAGCTCCTGGATAGCCTTAATCTTGGATGGGTCAATTTCAATGCCCCTATGACGGACAATAAACCCGAGGAATTTTCCACTGGACACGCCGAAGGCGCATTTCATGGGATTCATCTTGAGTTCATATTTGCGCAGCCTCTGGAATACTACCCTCAGGTCTTGCAAATGGTCTTCTCTTCTTTTAGTTTTTACTACCAAATCATCAATGTAGCACTCTACTTTCTTGAAGAGAAAATAATCAAAGATTTTGGTCATAGCTCTTTGGTAGGTAGCACCGGCATTCTTAAGACCAAACGGCATCCTTTCGTAGTGGAATATCCCCTTCGGAGTGCAGAACGTAGTGTGCACTCTATCTTCTTCAGCAATCCAGATCTGGTTATATCCGGATGACCCATCCATAAATGATAGGGCCTCATGACCAGTAGTCGCATCGATCATCACTTCAGTGATTGGTACTGGGAAGTCATCTTTCGGGCAAGCCTTATTAAGGTCCCGGAAATCAACACATATTCTGATCTGCCCATTTTTCTTTTTTACAGGCACTATGTTGGCTAACCATGTAGTATACTGATTTTCTTCAACAAAGCCTACATCAATCAGCTTGTCAACCTCTTTGTTAATCTGATTTATTAATTCAGGGCGCATTCTCCTTGAAGGCTGCTTTACAGGACTAGCCTCTGGGTTTATTGCCAATCGGTGCTGTGCCACATCAGAACTCAGTCTCGGCATTTCATCATATGTCCATGAAAAGCAGTCTCGGAATTCTTTCAAGAACTGTATATACTGTTCCCTGGCAGCTAGCTCCAGTAGTGCACTGAGGAATGTCGGCCTTGGCTCATCTGCGGTGCCTAGATTTATTTCCACAAGCTCATCGACGGTGGCCTGACCTCCATCTTCGACCTCGGGCGGGGCTTCTTGCAAGTCAATGAAGCCTCCCGGGATATAATCTTCTTCAGTTTCATGATTTTCTGTTTCATCATACTGGTCATCAGCGGGTGTTGGCTCATCATATATGGCCAATATTGTTGTATTCTGTTCAGTCTGCCCCGAGGACGTAACTGGATCAGCAGGAAACTCAAAGATGGAGTCTTCCGCCCTTAGAGGCTCTTCTGATGCAGACTCCCTTGAGAGGTCATCATTCTGTAGAGCCCGGACTTCTTCCAGGATGCGCTCAAACTCCAAGCATTCCCTCAGCTCTTTGGCTACTTGGTCTTCATCCGGGATTCCCGTGTCAAACTTTGCTTCAGCATGGAACAGATCCTCTTCGCAATGTAGGTCTTCCCAGCACCAATATTTCTTTGTTTCATCAAATGTCCCCGTCTCCGGCTGACTGTCTAGGGCTTCATTGTTCATTATGGATTGATAAATGATTTCTTCATCTTCCGAGGGGTACTTGTCATATCCCACCTCGGGAGGGTCTTCATGCTGGTAGGAGACAGAAATGACGTCCACTTCAGCTTCATAGTATTCTTGAAGGGTATAACCCAATCCCGGGTGCTGAGTGATCTTCCTCAGTTCTTTATCATCCCGGGACGGATCCCATAGCTCCTGGAACGCCTTCTTTTGGACAACAGGTTGTAGTGATGGCATCTGCATTTTAGAGAACATCTGCGAAACCCGCTGGGTAGTATAGTCAAGCCTGTGATCGGCACCATCCAGTTTGCAGATTTTTCAGGGACCATGCAGTCTTGATCATCGTCTTCGACTGGCTCCCCGGTGTAGAATATGATAGGAGGCTCGCAGAAGCGAGGGACTTCCATAGTCTTCAGTGGTAGCACCGTTTGGTATTCTAGGCTGGCGATAGGCTTAATTAAACCCTGCGGAACCTGTACCTGTGTGTACTTTTCTTTCATTTCTTCATCGATATCATCCGGGTGAATGCTAGGAGGGGTGATCCGAGCAAAGTCACCAGCATAAGAGATGTGAGATACCTCATGCTTTTTAACATAGCACTTTGGTGGCGGGGGAGACCAGTTTCTTGCCTTCGTCGCCGGCTTTTTCTGGCTGACCATAGCCTCTTTCTCTTCACCCTTTTGCAACACCTCCGTGTAGTAGGATGCATCGAGCATATGGCACTCGAATACTTCGAAGGGATGCAGATCTGCAAACACCCTCTCTTCTTTTCCTTCATGGCAGTATTTAAGGCACTGATGTAGCGTGGACGGCACTATCTGATATTCATGCAGCCACGGTCTCCCCAGCAGGGCCTTATATGTGGTGTTGGAGTCGATTACATAGAATCGTACCACGGTAGTGAGATCCCCCAATGTGAGGTTAAAATCAGCCACCCCAAGGGGCGTCTCACATTTCTGGTTGAATCCCGCAATTTTCATGTCTCTGACCTTGGTAAGCTGAAGATCAAAGTAATATTTTTGGTAGATGCGGTATGGGAGAATGTTCACGGCAGCCCCGGGATCTATCAGTATCCTGTTCAGTGGCTGACAGTTCAGGGAGCCCCTCATATACAGCGGTCTGTTATGGCCGGAATTCGGAATCAGCATGTCATCCTCTGTGAATGTAACTGATGGCCCAGAATTCACTTCTGTCAAGAGTGCTTCATATTGAGCTGGCGACTGCAAGGCATCAACAATTGCTTGGCGAGCCTCTTCACTCAGAGAGAGAATCTCCCAGATGGAGAATCTGGTAGGGAGCTTCTTTAGCATTTTCATGATCTGGCTGCCCACCCTGACATTAGACAGTCTCATTTCTTCAGCCCATCGGGGTTTAGGAGGTTCATGCGGTGCCCGTGGCCTCTGCTGACCAGTGCTGGCTTCAACCTCTGGACTGATTTCTTGGGGGGCTTCTTCTATAGCAACGGCCCCTGGTGCTGTCAGAGAGTTATCTTCCTCTTTCTCATTCTGCTTGTGGGCTACAGATGCGGACTGCTGAGGTCTCTTGCCTTTATCCTGCCCAGCCTATATCGATTGCCCATTGTCTAGACTGGATAGAAATTCCAGAAATGTTGGAATTTGACCTCCCTTCTTTTCTTCCTGGTATAAGCTGGCAGGGGGCGGAATCTTGACACCCCGCACCTCTGGTTCAGGAATCTGGTAGGGCTGTTCCCCTCTGAACATAATGTTATGATTAGCTGGTGGTGGGTGCCCCCACCTTCTTCCGGAGCGGGTTGCATGTGCTGAGGTTGAGGCCTCGGCATGGTTGGCTTCTAGCGGGGCATTTGACGTTTCGTCCTCATCATTCTCCCCGGGCGAGGTAAAGAGTGCCGACAGGGTGTTACATTGTACTGTCACGACCCTCTTTCCCTTCTTGGACTTGGGCCGTCTCTTCTTTTTCTGGGAATTTGGCTTTATTGGCCCCTGCCCCCAGAAGGGTTCAGTCTCAGCTTTTTCTTGTTCTGCCTCTGACTGCTCTTTAATTTTCAATTCTTCGAGCTGTTCCCAGAGTATACAGTCTTTCACCAGCAGGTGCCCGTGCTTTTTCTATTCATATTCATCGAGCCCATTAATATATTGCTGTAAACGCCTGGCTGCAGGACTTACTTCCTTGTGTGTAGGTAGGGGGACCTGTCTTCTCCGGTTATGAGTGGGGATTCGGATGACTGGCCCTGTCTCAGTTGTGCGCCATACTGGCTTTACTGGAGGCGGCTCAGGTCTTGGTGTGACACCGCGGATGACTGCTCCATTGGTATTGGCTGCGGGAGTCTTCTTTCTGTTCTTTGTGGGTTTCATCTGCCATCCTTCCTGATCCTTCAGCAGGGTGAGGAAGCAAGTTTCATAAGTATGCCTGGTACATTCTTCAACGGCCTCCTTAGGCAGCTGCTGGTAGATTGAAATCATATTGGCGGCCATTTTTAATGCCGGAGGCTCATGTGGACGAGGTGGCTCTACCTGGTAATCTCCCAGCTGTAGCTCGCCCTTTTTTACCATGCCTTCCATAATATCTTTGAAGACGTAGCAATCTTCAATTGCGTGCCCCAGCGCACGGTGATATGAACAGAACAGCGGATCACCTTTCTTTGCCGCGTCATCGGGTATCTTTGGTTCAGGCAATGTTATCTTGTTTAACTTGTATGCCCAGTTGAATAGTGCGGCTGTCTTATCTTTCGGGAAAGAGTACGGCCTTCTCATTTTGTTTCTCAGAGAGACCTTATCTTTTCTTTCTGCTGTGTCTGCTGGCGGGGGAGTTTCATCTGCCCCCTTCTTCCCTTTCTGTTGCTCGAAGGTTCTGAAATCGACGGTGTTGGCCTCAGAGTGCGATGGTCGTCGATCATTAGATTTCCCTTTCGGCACAGTTGGAGCATTGGCCGTCGGACGCTTAGACAGGAACGTCTCGACCTCCGCCACTATATTGTTCAGCCGGTCAAATGTTCTGACATCTGCACCAATCATCTTTTCCAGTACCTCTCTCCTGAGGCTCTGCTTACATATTTGCACTGCATCTTCTTGATGAGGAGGTCTTTTGCATCTCATAGCTAAGTTCCTCTACCTTTTGATGTAATCCAGTGCTGTTTCATCTTGCTTTTGCCTGGTTGCATATAGTTCTGCTATTGTAATCTCTCTTTCCGTGACGTGAAATCTGTCGTGGAACTTTATTTGCATATCAGGCCAATCGGTCACTGAGCCAGCCGGCAGGCTTGAATACCATTCAAAGGCTATCCCGGTGAGGGATGAGCCGAAGAACTTAAGCAGATAAGCTTCATCAGCTGCCAAGTCACCCATGATTGTGGTATAGTAAGCTATGTGCTCCCTGGGAGAGCCCTGGCCATTAATTTTTTCAAACTTCGGTGGCTTACTGACGCCTGGCGGTAGTCTCTTAGCAGCATACTGGGGAGGATACGGTACCCTGTACACATCGTAGGTACTAGCATCATCACCAGTATTTTCAGACAGCTTCATCTCCACAATCTTTTCAATCATCAGCTTCTGGGCTATGGCTGGATCTATGTTTTTTGGGAAGAAGTGAGCTTGTTGCTGACCGTAAGGAGTTGTCATCACAGTTGCGCGTAAGGCTGGCGCGGCAGGCTGCGTCTGAGATACAGAGGGCTGAGCCACCGTCTGCTGCAGAACGGGTTGGCTTGGTGCTTTGCCCTTATCAGCCGGGAGAGGATTAGCTGGGATAGCCATTTCTGTTGAGCTGGCAGTCTGCCCCACAGGCTCGGCTTGCTTGGAGACCGGTGTAGCTTCATGCCTCTCATTTAGCTGTCTTCTGAGAGCATTGATCTCTTGTTGATATCTTCTAAACATCATCTGGATCATGGGATCCGGGGTTGACGGGATCTGTAGATCTTCTGAAGTCCCTTCGGCATCATCGACGAAGGGATTATCTTCATCTTCGGCTGTCACCACATTAACTATCATAGTGGTGATCTTGCGGACTTCATCATTAGTCTTCACCTTATCTTTTGCCGCCTGGCCTCTTCTTGTGACGGGGCCTGGTCTGGTTGCTAGCCTGAGCAGTTCATCTGGTTGTGTTGGTAACATATCCTACCCTTCGACAAGCCCGGCCATATTGCAGGCAAAGATCTGCATCTTTCCCCTCTGCCTGTAGACTTTCCTTCTCACCTGATCGGGGTATTCGAGCCGGTCAAAGACTGATATTCTTTCTCTAGCTTCTTCCCTATACAGGTCTTCTTTCCCATACCCGGCTCTGTGGCCTTCTTCATAATCATTGGAATCGGAGGAGGAGACTCCGAGCATCACTTCTTGAAGGGTTTCTTCTTCTTGTTCATCCATGGTGCCCAAAGCACGGGATAATCTTTGCTGCCCGAGGGCGGAGTTCCCTAGGTAGTGAAAGTAGTCTTGAGCCACTTGTTTCATCTCCTCTTGATTGTGCCTTCGTGGCTTTGGTTGGAGCATCAATCTTTCCTGGCTCTTCTGCTGATAAGCCAGTCTCTCCACCTGAGCAGTCAGGTGCTCGGCTCTGCAGTATTTGAATATATCGGCCTGTCTGGCACAGGCTCTTGGTCTTCTTAGAGTGGCAGCAGCGACTGGTTCGCTTATTCTCATTTCCTCTTCCTCCCCGAACCTTCTACTCCCATCTTGGCAGCAGTTGGCAGTAGCAGCATAATTCTTTCTTTCCCATCTTTTGCCCCCAGCCATGGGGTTGGTGACCGTTAGGTCTTCCTTCTGCTCATATCTTCTGCCCCTCATCCTGGGGCGAATAGTAGTCAGATTTCTTCCTTCATTCTTTTCCTCATCTCTCTTACACCGAGCCCTGGGGTGAACAGCAACAGCATTTCTTATGTCTCTTCCTTCTTCTCTTCTGCTTCTGCCCTGAAGCGGGCAACAGTGGTATCAACAACGTTTTCTTGGCAAAGTACGTGCTCGGCATGAAGTTACAGACTATTCACATTCAGCCAGTTGACTGTAGCCCGAGATATGTCCGGCTGAGCTGATGAACTCGCTCCCACAGTCATGGAAGCCGCAGCAGAAGAGTCAGAAGCCATGTCAGTGACTGCAATCAAGAAAAGATGAAGATAAGCATCGGAAAGATGAATGAGCATGTGATGATTAAATGAATAATTCCAATTAAAATTTTGGCAGCGTCTCCTCTTGCCCGGGGTCTGCCCAAAAAAAATAGGGAGTCACCCACCAAGAGGGAGTGATCCCGAGCATAAAATGGGACTCAATCCCACATAATGAACCTACCCGAGAATGAATGGGTCGAAAAGGGGGGGAAAGGCGACAAGGCTCTCGGAGGGGGGGAGCTCACCGCCGCCGCCGAGATGAAGAGAGAGAAGGGAGAGGTAAGAAATGAGGTAAAAATCCTCTCGGGGGGGGGGGGGGGGTTAAAAAGAAGAAGAAAGAGGGACTTCTCGGCGCGAAGAAAAGCGCGCCGAGAGCCCCCCGTCGACCGGAAGAAAAGGGGGAGCGCCGAGACGCCCGCGCCGAGAAGCCCGCCGAAGACGCCCGCGCCGAGAAGGCCGCACCGAGATGCCCGCAGCGACAACAGGCCGCGCCGAGAAGCCCCGCGCCGAGAAGGGTCCTACCTCGCGCCGAGAAGCCCAAGGCAAGGCCAAGAAGGCTCCAAAGTGCTGACAATAAAATCAGAAGATATGGAGATGAAAAACATGAAAATGAAAGATACATGTGCATAATATTGCTGCAGCAACATGATTAAGCCGAAGAACAATGTCAAAGAGAAATGTAGGAAGATACCCTCGAATGATGAAAGGCACCTGCAGACCCCGTGCCGCTTATTCTGCGCTTACGCCGCCCGCAGTTGGGGGGCATTTGTTGACACCTTGAAAATGAGCCAGGGCAGAAACAGAATTGAAAGGAAGATCAGACCAATAGTGAAAGATCAATGATGAAGTTCGTCAACCATCTACCCGGCTGAAGCCTTTTCCCGGGCCAAGCTGATGTCCGATGCCATTGTCTGTCAGACGACGGCACTGATGAAATAGCAGTCACCTGGCTGAAGTCTTTTCAGGCTAAAGCTGATGTCCGGTCTTGTCACCATTCAGGTGACGATACCGATGAGATGATGTCTGACTTTGTCGTCATTCAGATGGCAATGCCGATGAAACCCCAGTCTACCGACTGATGAAAATCTATGAATGATCTCAATAGAAGCTGTGTCACCAGTGGAGGGCCTTCTCGGGTTCTGATACATCTGAAGACCAATAAAGGCCGAAGTCTACGTGAGGTCTTAAAAGCCCTAAATGGGCCTATAAAAGTGGCGCCGGGATCCCTGTGTCGAAGCCCAGAAGCGGCGCCGAGAAGCTTGAGTCCCGCGCGCCGGGAGCTCCGCCTACAGTTGAGGCGCGCCGGGACGAGCCTGCCGAGAGGACACCAACGAGGGATATAAAATCCCCTCATTCGAAAAGAGGCAGGGGAGGGTGAGAGAGCAGATAGAAAAGAAGGACAGAGAGCCTGAACAGATAGCCACAAACGAAAACAAGGAGAGGAGAGTGGCGCCTGCAATCTGATCCGAGATAGGAAGAGGCGGAAGGGAAAAAGAAGAAAGGAGTCTCGAAGCCTGATCGAAGGTGGGCAACGGGGAGGGAGAGGAGTCAATGCTCCGCCCTCCCCTCCCCATTTTCTGTAGTTCACTATTCTAATTTTTGATTGCTTCTGTCTCTTCCCCTTTTTTTTTGATGTATGCTGTGATATCACAGCCAATTTTACTTTGCTAGGGCAAGGCATAGTCTGCCTATACCTTCTTTTACGTATTGCCCCTGATGTGCGAGTGTAATGGTGATGTTCGAATGAATGAAAACTACAGGCTCCCGTTGAGACCTGCTGTCTATTTTCTCCGAAACCCTATTGATATCTCCCCATATTTTCTGTTTCTTCTTAAGACTCAATAGCATGCTATCCCCCCCCCCAATTCGATATTCGCCCGTTTCTCGAACGCTCCTCATGCTTGCTTCCGAGCCAGGGACAGTCCATCCCTTGTCCTCTGAAGCAAAGCATAGATACATAGCAGCCACCGCTCGGTTTTAGATATTGCATTCCTGCTCATCGGCTTTGCCGAAGTCATCTCCGGGGCCAGAGACAGTCATCTCTTGGCCCCCAGATGATGGAGAGTATACCAAAATCATCTTCACGGATTGTCAGGAACGCTGGTGACAGAGATACCCTAAGCCGTGTTTCCCCCAAGTCACTCCCCGCCTCCGGCCTTCCCTTTGAAATCCAAGCCAAAGTCAGTTCTAGTCTGATGAATTGAACTCTTTGATTTCTCACGGCCCGTCTATCTTGGCCTGAATCACTAGGGAAAATCCCTGAATCCTCAATAGATTCAAGAATAGAGTACCGTAAAGGTCTGTTCTTATCCCAGCGCCCTCACACCTCTCGGCCCCGCATACAGTAAATCAGATGAACAGCTCTCGGCGCTATCTTTCAGGCGCCGAGAACTGTCCTGGCCTTCTGGCCTCCGCGTCGGGAACCCTTGCATCCTGGCCGCGCCGGGAAACCCTCCCCTGGTTGCTTTGCCATCGCGTCGGGAAGTCTACTCCCTGGCCCCTTCCCCGCCGCGCTGAGAATTCCCCCCTTGGCTGCTTTGCCATCGCACCGGGAAGCCCATCTGCCTTCTCCCCTGCGCGTCGGGAACCCCCCTTGAGCGATTCCTCTTCACGCCGACAACCTCCCTTGGCCATTTGGCCCTTGCGCCGAGAGCATATCTCCTAGGCGCGCCAGGAACCCCCTTCTGTTCCTTGCCTTGGCGCCGGGAACCTCCAGGCCAGTCCAAGGTGCGCCGAAAGCCTACTCCGCCACCCATCAAGCCTCCGACACCTCTATCAAACCCACTTAGAGATGTCCATAAGTCACCGGAACTGTTCCGAGGACAAAATTAAAGGGAGTCAGACTCCCTTATGTTCCACTGATCCGTACCGGGTTTATGAGCAACCCCTTTAGCTGAGGTGAGCTCTGCCACTGCATGAGTGTCACCGGCTCCTATAAGGGAAGAGTCAAACATTGCCCTAGAGCATACGTGTACAGTGTGGGGGGTTTGCTCCCTCCTTTTCTCGGCTTTCATCCCGGCACTCTGTGGGTGATAGCCTATTCTCCCTTGGGCATAATCCAGATTATGGGGAGATGCTGCCGAAATGTCGATAGATATTTTAACCCCGATAAGTCCCGGGAAGTGCCCGTCATACACCTCCGTCTGGCTCGATTTTTCGGGGAATATGAATACTGCGAGGCCTTTGGCTGGATGAGGAACATGAAAGGGGATATGTCCCCGATGACTGTCCAGGCTCCGCCCCGCCGCTGCGTGGACGGTGTCCTATTTCCATCCGGCACGACCGACACAGGGGGGGGTCATGCTGATTTAATAACTTATCGTTCGCTCAATTACCTTCTCAAAATAATAATATCTTCAATATCACGCACTGTTATTTTTCTTTTATTACCGCCCCGAGTGGCCTCCTATTTTGGCGTTTAATCAAGGGTTGTCCTTCTTAGGAAGGGCGTAATTAACGTCATAGCCTTTATGGTATGGCGGACTTTTGGTCCCGACTCGGACTCCACAATCGACTGACCAAGTCAAGTCGAGCGCACAATGAAATCATCACACATGTGACTGGCACGCCTAACAAACCAATTAAAATAATAAAATAAGATAAATAAATAAATAATAGTAGGAATAAAAAATCCCGCGTCCACAAGTCTGGATTATGCCCAGGGGAGAATAGGCTATCACCCACGGAGTGCCGGGATGAAAGCCGAGAAAAAGAGGGAGCAAACCCCCCACACTGTACACGTATGCTCTAAGGCAATGTTTGACTCTTCCCTTATAGGAGCCGGTGACACTCATGCAGTGGCAGAGCTCACCTCAGCTAAAGGGGTTGCTCATAAACCCGGTACGAATCAGTGGAACATAAGGGAGTCTGACTCCCTTTAATTTTGTCCTCGGGACAGTTCCAGTGACTTATGGACATCCCTAAGTGGGTTTGATAGAGGTGTCGGAGGCTTGATGGGTGGCGGAGTAGGCTTTCGGCGCACCTTGGACTGGCCTGGAGGTTCCCGGCGCCAAGGCAAGGAACAGAAGGGGGTTCCTGGCGTGCCCAAGAGATATGCTCTCGGCGCAAGGCCCAAATGGCCAAGGGAGATATGCTCTCGGCGCAAGGGCCAAATGGCCAAGGGAGGTTGTCGGCGGGTTCAGCATGGAAGGTTCCCGACGCGACGGGGAAAAGGCCCGAGAAGTAGGCTCTCGGCGCAGGGGCCAAATTGCCAAAGGGGGTTGTCGGCGTGAAGAGGAATCGCTCAAGGGGGGTTCCCGGCGCGCAGGGGAGAAGGCAGAGGGGCTTCCCGACGCGATGGTAAAGCAGCCAAGGGGGGAATTCTCGACGCGGCGGGGAAGGGGCCAGGGAGTAGACTTCCCGGCACGATGGCAAAGCAACCAGGGGAGGGTTTCCCGGCGTGGCCAGGATGCAAGGGTTCCCGGCGCGGAGGCCAGAAGGCCAGGACAGTTCTCGACGCCTGAAAGATAGCGCCGAGAGCTGTTCATCTGATTTACTATATGCGGGGCCGAGAGGTGTGAGGGCGTCAGGATAAGAACAGAGCTTTACGGTACTCTGTTCTTGAATCTGTTGAGGATTCAAGGATTTTCCCTGGTGATTCAGGCCAAGATAGACGGGCCTTGGGAAATCAAAGAGTTCAATTCATCAGAATAGAACTGACTTTGGCTTGGATTTCAAAGGGAAGGCCGGAGGCGGGGAGTGATTTGGGGGAAACACGGCTTAGGGTATCTCTGTCACCAGCGTTCCTGACGATCCGTGAAGATGATTTTGGTATACTCTCCATCATCTGGGGGCCAAGAGATGACTGTCTCTGGCCCCGGAGATGACTTCGGCAAAGCCGATGAGCAGGAATGCAATATCTAAAACTGAGCGGTGGCTGCTATGTATCTATGCTTTGCTTCAGAGGCCAAGGGATGGTCTGTCCCTGGCTCGGAAGCAAGCATGAGCAGCGTTCGAGAAACGGGCGAATATCGAACTAGGGGGGGGATAGCATGCTATTGAGTCTTAAGAAGAAACAGAAAATACGGGGAGATAGCAATAGGGATTCGGGGAAAATAGACAGTAGGTCTCAACGGGAGCCTGTAGTTTTCATTCATTCGAACATCACCATTACACTCGCACATCAGGGGCAATACGTAAAAGAAGGTATAGGCAGACTATGCCTTGCCCTAGCAAAGTAAAATCGGCTGTGATATCACAGCATACATCAAAAAAAAGGGGAAGAGACAGAAGCAATCGAAAATTAGAATAGTGAACTATAGAAAATGGGGAGGGGAGGGCAGAGCATTGACTCCTCTCCCTCCCCGTTGCCCACCTTCGATCAGGCTTCGAGACTCCTTTCTTCTTTTTCCCTTCCGCCTCTTCCTATCTCGGATCAGATTGCAGGCTCCACTCTCCTCTCCTTGTTTTCGTTTGTGGCTATCTGTTCAGGCTCTCTGTCCTTCTTTTCTATCTGCTCTCTCACCCTCCCCTGCCTCTTTTCGGATGAGGGGATTTTATATCCCTCGTTGGTGTCCTCTCGGCAGGCTCGTCCCGGCGTGCCTCAACTGTAGGCGGAGCTCCCGACGCGCGGGACTCAAGCTTCTCGGCGCCGCTTCTGGGCTTCGACACAGGGATCCCGGCGCCACTTTTATAGGCCCATTTAGGGCTTTTAAGACCTCACGTAGACTTGGGCCTTTATTGGTCCTTCAGATGTATCAGAACCCGAGAAGGCCCTCCACTGGTGACACAGCTTCTATTGAGATCATTCATAGATTTTCATCAGTCGGTAGACTGGGGTTTCATCGGCATTGCCATCTGAATGACGACAAAGTCGGACATCATCTCATCGGTATCATCACCTGAACGGTGACAAGACCGGACATCAGCTTTAGCCTGAAAAGACTTCAGCCAGGTGACTGCTATTTCATCAGTGCCGTCGTCTGACAGACAATGGCATCGGACATCAGCTTGGCCCGGGAAAAGGCTTCAGCCGGGTAGATGGTTGACGGACTTCGTCATTGATCTTTCACTATTGGTCTGATCTTCCTTTCAATTCTGTTTCTGCCCTGGCTCATTTTCAAGGTGTCAACAAATGCCCCCCAACTGCGGGCGGCGTAAGCACAGCATAATGGCACGGGGTCTGCAGGTGCCTTTCATCATTCGAGGGTATCTTCCTCCATATCTCTTTGACATTGTTCTTCTGCTTAATCATGTTGTTGCAGCAAAATTATGCACATGTATCTTTCATTTTCATGTTTTTCATCTCCATATCGTCTGATTTTATTGTCAGCACTTTGGAGCCTTCTTGGCCTTGCCTTGGGCTTCTCGGCGCGAGGTAGGACCCTTCTCGGCGCGGCCTTCTCGGCGCGGGCGTCTTCGGCGGGCTTCTCGGCGCGGCCTTCTCGGCGGGCCCCCTTTTCTTCCGACCGACGGGGGGCTCTCGGCGCGCTTTTCTTCATGCCGAGAAGTCCCTCTTTCTTCTTCTTTTTAACCCCCCCCCGAGAGGATTTTTACCTCATTTCTTACCTCTCCCTTCTCTCTCTTCATCTCGGCGGCGGCGGTGAGCTCCCCCCCTCCGAGAGCCTTGTCGCCTTTCCCCCCCTTTTCGACCCATTCATTCTCGGGTCGGTTCATTATGTGGGATTGAGTCCCATTTTATGCTCGGGATCACTCCCTCTTGGTGGGTGACTCCCTATTTTCTTGGGCAGACCCCGGATAAGAGGAGATGCTGCCAAAATTTTAATTGGAATTATTCATTTAATCATCACATGCTCATTCATCTTTCCGATGCTTATCTTCATCTTTTCTTGATTGCCGTCACTGACATGGCTTCTCACTCTTCTGCTGCGGCTTCCATGACTGTGGGAGCGAGTTCATCGGCTCAGCCGGACATATCTCGGGCTTCAGTCAACTGGCTGAATGTGAATAGTCTGAGCTTCGGCTATAACCAAATCGCCACTGTCGACGAGTCCTCTGATTCCGAGACTGACACAGTGCCGTCTTCCGGAGTCTGTTCTTCTACAGAAGGTATTGACTTCAGAAGGGCTGCTGACTACCGTCCGGACCTGTCGAAAGATCGTCATCTACTGCCATTTATCTGGACCTTCACCATAGGCGGAATGAGGGATTTCTTGCTTGCTCGGTCTGTGGAAGCGGCAATACTTGCTGACAGAGACAGCATGAAGGGTTCTGTTTATCACGCCCGAGCTATATATCTCCCGGGTGGGCAGAGGGACTGGAATGCCGTGCTGGGCATTTCTGAATTAGAGCCGGAGAAGAAGATGCTGACCCGGGCTCCAGAGTTTACCCCGGCAAGGTGGGACCATGCAGCCGGTCGCGTCCATCGGGAGAAGCCCAACTTTGGACTTTTTCTAGCTCCTGTGAAGTGGGGTTACAGGGACGAGCCATTTATTCTGAACTGTCTGGCCGTTCAATTTAAATATCAGCTAGCTGTCGGCAGGTTTGGTGATGCTAGAGTGACAGACGCCCATCTCTTCAGGGTAGGAGCAGTGGAGTTTACAGAATTTGTCCTGAAGGAATACGCCCCTTTACTGATTAGAGCTGGGGTATATCATAGTGTATTTGCCTCCAGGTTCCGCTATCCCATCTCTCGGGGATTATGTTGCGGCATGCTTGAAGTGTTCTGCCCACAGTTTAATACGTTCTATACAGCAGAAGGCGAGACTTCTCTCGATCTTTGGAGTCTTGCGCAGCTTTCAGGCCTGCCTATAGATGGGGAGCCATACGAGGAGGTCTGTCTAGATGACTCTGTAAAGGACGCCTCTGATGGAGAGGGCAGATATTCTTTTGGCTACGCATACCGGTACTTGATGAAGGCTTATCGCACCATCTGTCTGGCCTACAGTAGGGGATCTTCCAAAGGATATCAACCCCGGGAAAAGAGCAGCAGATTGAGAGTCCATGTAGGACAGTGGATACAGTACTTCTTCGGGGGTCCCTTGAAGTATACAGACTTCCCTTCCGTGGGACCGACTCCCAGTAAGTAGATCAGGGCCCCTCGTTACAAATCAGCATTGCCGGCTTCACTGCGCCGAGCAGGTGTAGATGGCCCGAACCCAGCAGGGGTTGACCCCATTACTCATTGTGCAGCTTATCTGACCTTCTGGCCGTGCACTTTCGCTCTCCCCCAAGGGGACGAGATGACTATCAGACCGGAGGCTATATATCCGGCCTGTCAGATGGCTTGGGGGATGAGACTGTCTCTGTGCCCGGTGGCTTTGTGTTTAGTTTACAAATCGTTGGGAGATTTGCATAGACATCGGGTTCCCCGTTCCTTACGGACTGTAGGTCCATTTCATTTCTTCAATGCTTGGGTTTGCAGCATTTTCCCCGAGCTGACCCTGAGAACTTTGCAGTCAGACACACTGCTCCCTTGGATGATTGAGTTTGCTAGCGCCGAACCTGGTCTTTTCTCAGAGCAGCTGTTTAAGATAAGGGGCAGGTTGACAAAAGTGCCTGTAGACGCTCCTGGCAGCATTCATTTCTGGAACTTGGCAGCAGGTTTGGCTCCTTTAGTAGACCCTCAGAGGGAATGCAAAATGGAGGAGGTAGAAGCTTATGTCCATCCTGTTTCGGGGGTCAATGCCACCCGGCCCATATTAGAACCAGAACTGGTAAGGTGGGCTATGGCTATCCGACCCAGTGTATTGGTCTTCAGGAAGGGAGGCTTGCTCATTTTGGAGCCCTATTACCCATTCCGTTTTAGCAGGAACTTTGGCTACGATCAGCATATTCCCACATCAATCGCTCAGTTTCCTTTGGACAGCCGTGCCAAGCATGGGTCCTCCATTGCCAGTGACGGTCGGATATGGTGGGATTTCTTTCATCGTCGAGAGGGCGTAACTTTCAGGGTCCCGACCGTTTCCAATCGTATTCCCCGTGTCACATCAGAATATATTAAGTGGTGGAATACCCGTACCAATTTCTATAAAGATGGCAGAGGCGCCTTTTGGGATGTGGCCGAGCGCTCCTTCTTAAAGCGGCAATCAGGGCCTGTGTTTGAAATTGATGAGGTTCACCTGAAAGGGCTCTATTCACAGCATCCGAGGGAGGCAGAAACATATATTGCCAGGCGTCGGTCCCTAAAAGAGGAAGGTTCTGAAATACCCACTCTTGTCTTTTCTGAGATCAATGAAGATGCTTTTACAAAGGACTTGAGGCAGCTGGGCCACATAGGGAGTATTCATGTGGAGGTGCAGTATCCATTTCCCCCGGAGGAGCCTCTCCCGACAGCAGCCCCCTTGAGGGACCCGGTAGACAGATTTCACCCTTATCGGACGTTTGTGCGGAGGGAAGACCGCACCAAGACATATTATCAGCATACTTCTTGGCTTTTTGTACTGCTGAATGTTCACGGGCTGTCAGTAGAGAACCCGATAGCTGGCATTCTGAGTAAGCCGCTTTTCATTTCTTTTCATTATGTCGACGGCTGGTGCATGGATTATCTCGGCCTGTTTCATTGCCTCGACTTCCACGGACATAAAGATTTGGCTGCCTTGACGGAGAAGTGCCAGACCATTGGTGACGTATGCTGGCTCGTGAAGGAGGCTGCTTCCCGCTCGAAGGAGGTGGCTTATTTGTATTGGCCGCTTTCCACCTTCTATGACGGCCCAGCAGGTATGATCTTTTCTTTCTGACTGTAGTGCTTTCTGTTTAGTATTTAAACTCTGCATCTACTGATCTCATTGCTTCTTTGATGTCTTCAACAGACAGGCCAGATATAAAGCGACAGGGGCTTTATAGAAAAATCATTGCGCAAGCTGAGAAGCCTGCTCATTTCGAAGTCCCTGCAGCAGCACCGACGACCACTCCCCTGCCTTCGGGCAAGAAGAGAAAGATTTCTGCAGTGAAGACTACGGTTGGGAAGGCCAGGAAGGCTAAGAAGGCCCATGCTCGGCAGTCGGCTTTGGCAGTGACGGACCCTGGGACCCCTCTTCCTGATATCCCCTCATTTGATGAGTTTGAATCTCAAAGGGAGGGCGCCCAGACGTCAGTCAAGGGTAACATCAATAGCCTGCAGTTGTATCTTTCATTGTCTTTTTACTGAATTTCAAAGAAATCCTTGAATCTGACCCCCCCCTTTTTCGCACAGCCCAAGAGCCAGTTGTGACACCTTCTGTGGTGGAGACCAGATTGCCTTCTCCCACACCGGCTAGTGAGGCGGAGGGTAAGTGTGCTTTCTCATCTTTTCTCTTTATACTTTTGTTGTTATTCTTTTCCATTATATCCCTCAGAGTTCCCCTTTTGTTGAGGTGACAGTTAGGGAGCAGACTGAGGCCCTGATAGCAGCGGGAGAGTCGCCTCAGCCACAGGAGGGTCACAGGATTCAAGCAAGACGGAGCCCTGTCCCAACCAGACGTATAATTACCCGGTCCGCATCCCGGCATGCTCTAGAGGTGACCCCGCAGCATATAGCCAGCGTGGAGGTATCCTCGAGCAGCTCTGAGACCGTCCCCGATAATGAGGAGGAAGTGACTTTCAGCGACAGTGAGGAGGAAATCCTAAAATCAGAAGCCTTGCCCATATTTGCAAAAGGCCTTCCGCCTTTTCAGCCCCCTAAGCTACTGATGCTATCTTTTGAGGAGGAATTGCAAGAGGAGTTTGCCGGGCTCGACACTGAGGTTGACATAACCCCTCCATTTGTTGCTTCAACAACGGAGCTTTCTCCCCTTTTGTCTCATTTTGAGGATATAGACCCCACTTTAAAGGTAAGCTTCTTTTTTTTTGTTTGCTCTATTTATTTTCTTACATTCATCGCTGAAGATCATTCTGCTTTGTCCTCAGGATCCTGTCATTACCAGCTCAGACGCGGCCGCAGTTTCTATGGACGTCTCATCTGCAGATTTGGCCATCATCCCTGCTTTACCTTCAACTTGCATGGAAATTTCTGAGGTTATTCGCCCCGTGCCAGTGAGAATACAATCTTCAACTGACTTAACATCACTGGACTTGGGATCATCAGGAGAGATTTCCATCCCTGTCAGGGCCTCAGAGTTCAGAGCCGAAGTAGACCCAGCCAGAAGCTCCGCTTTTATACCGGCCGCCGTAATGTCGATTGCGCCCGAGTCAGCAGTCCCTGCCACAGTGGCTATAGAGACTGGATTTCTGCCTCTACAGACTAGGGACCTTTCGCCCCCATTATCAGAAAGAGTAGCTGAAGATGAAGCCCTTATTCAGAAGACTCATGAAGAGATAGCTCCATCATTCATTGGTCCTCCCTCCGCGGATGTTCAAGCCATAGCACCCGAGACAGCGGTAGAGGAGGAATCTTCAGCTCAGCCGGAGAGCACAGAGAGGGACCCCCCTGTGTATGGGTAGCTCAGAAACTCAAGCACCATTTTATCGCCCATGAGGTTAAGTTGATCTCTAGAATGGACCCAATCTGTTATCTCTTAGAAAAACCTGTCCTTTCTAGCAGATTAGCTCGCTGGTAGAGCTTTCTCTCTCAATTTGATATCACCTTCGTCGTTCAGAAAACGATCAAGGGATACGCGATTGCTGAACATCTCGGACACTCTCTTATCCCTCACACCGATTCGATCCAGGATGTGTTTCTCGATGAACATCTGGCTGTACTTACTCATCTCCCCTTCTGGTCCTTGCACTTTGATGGTGGTCTTAACTCTCAGGGCCATGGAATCGGCGCCGCTCTTCTCACTCCGGAAGGAGTAACCATCCCCATCGCTTACCGGCTCTCTTTTCCTGCCATAAATAACATAGCCGAGTATGAGGCTCTCCTTGCTGGACTGAAGCACGCCTACCTCATGGGCGCGCGATACTTGAACATCATAGGAGACTCTCAATTAGTGCTGCGTCAAGTTCTTTCAACTTACCGCACCTGTGACCCTAAGCTCAAGCCCTATCAAGATCTGGTCACGCTCTTGGTTAGGCAGTTTCGTAAACTCATCTACATTCACACTCCTCGTTCTCAGAACATCCTGGCCGATGTACTTGCATCGCTTGCTGCTTCCCTCTCCTTCCCTCTCAGTCGTTCCACCGAGACCATCGTGGTCCAGCGGTTGGACGCTCCTTCCCTCCAGGATCCCTGGTTTGACAACCATAGGAAATCTGTAGAGAAGAAATTTGAAAGGGAGAATTTGAAGGAAGTTTCTTTGACTGAGCTTGAGGAGATTATAGAAGAAGAGGAATTGCCGTGGTACCATGAAATAGAGTAGTATTGTAAGGATGGATCCTTCCCAGAGACGGCCAATGTCGAGCAGTGCAAAGCCATCAGAAGAGTCACCTCCAGATACACCATTGTTGCAGGAGAGTTGTATAGGTGGGCTCTCAACATAGTTCTTATGAGATGTTTAGATGACGACGAGGCTTGGAAGGTTGTTGAAGCAGCTCACGCTAGCGAGTGTGGTGGGCACGTCAATGGTCAAGCTTTGGCAAAGAAGATTCTTAGGCAGGGCTATTACTGGCCAACCCTAGAAGAAGACTACTCCACCTATGTCCGTAGGTGCGTCCAATGCCAACTTCATGCTGACAAAATCCATGCTCCTGCCTCTTCTCTCCATCCTCTTTCCGCTCCTTGGCCATTCTCCATGTGGGCTTTTGATATTGTAGGCCCACTGGGTGATCCTAATGCTCAGGTTAAACAAAAATCATTTATCCTCACCGCAACTGAGTATTTCACCAAGTGGGTAGAAGCTGAAGCATATGAAGAAATCAAAGCTACCACAGTGTGCCGCTTCATCCTCAAGAATATCATTTCGCGGTTCGGAGTGCCGAGCGACATCGTCACCGACAACGGGCCTCAATTTGTGTCTCAAGAACTCCAGGACCTCTGTAAGAAATTCAACATTTCATTGCATCATTCATCACCATACTACCCTCAGGGCAACGGACAAGCCGAGGCCACGAACAAAACCCTTCTTAAAATCATTAAGAAAACATGTGAGTCACACAAATTTGCTGATTAGGCCGACAAATTAATAGAAGCTCTATGGGCTTATCGCACCTCCGTCCGTACTCCCATGGGAAAAACTCTTTTTGCTCTCACCTATGGGATGGAGGTGATACTCCCATACGAGATCTTGATCCCTTCCCTAAGAGTGCAGCTAGACAAAGAACTTAATCTTGACGAGCACCGAGAGGCGTTATTAGTCCAACTGGAACTCTTGGATGAGAAGAGGCTTAACGTGGCCAATCACGTCTTTATTTATCAAAAACGTGTCTCGCGGCATTTTCAAAAGAAGGTAATTAAGCGCAAATTTCAAGTGGGTAACATGGTTTTGAAATGCAAATTTGTTAGATCAGTAGGTCCTAGGTTAATGCTGTAACCCAATTGGGAAGGGCCGTTTGTAGTTAAAGAAATCTATCCTGGGAACGCGTAACGTCTTGTTAATGCGGAGGGTGAGGAATTTGCTAATCCGTGGAATGGGCTATGATGGGGACATCGACGCTTGGCCGCCCACATTTTATTTTTATTTATGTCCTTTTAGTTTGCATTTATATCGTTAGGAAAGTATGTACGCAAATGTAAGACTTTATAAGCCAATGAGTCATTCCCTTGGATTGTGTGGGTTTTTGTGCAAATGTGCAGTAGGTCCAACTAGGGGGCCCTCAGCCCTTTCCCATTGGTCCATGTCATCCTTGTGGGGCTGGTCAACCCTCCTAGGTGGCATCTAGAAGCCTTGACTAGTCAATTGTCCACATGGGGGACAATGGGACCAAAAAGTCCAACTTGGAGGCCATGGTCAAGGGGGCGCCCAAACCCACTAGGATTAGTTTAATTTTTTTTTGACCACTTTAGGAACTCCCTAATATGCCCTTCCAAACCCTAGATTTATGGTCATTTAGTGTCTTTTTCCATTTATTATATATAGCTTGTAATTTCCAATTGTTAGAATCAATAAGAAAGAAAAAAATCCATTTGGAGCCAAGAGCATTTGCGCCCCCCCTCTCTCTCCTGGAGTTCTCCCCCTATCCCTCTACAATTCTAGAGTGATTCCCTCTTCTATCATCTCTTCTCCACCTCTGATCATCATCTGTGCCGCCGCCGCCGCCGTTCGTGACGCCGTTGCGCCGCCGCGAAGCCGCCTCTGCAGTTCTGTCCACTCAAGACAGTAACTACTTCTCCGAATTTCTGCTCTCCACCACGTGATCATCTTGAGCTTAAAATTTTAGGGTGTGTTCCAGAGGTTCCCAGAACCCTCCAGAAAAATTGGTTTGATCTATAGATCCCGTTTCATATTTTCCCATTTTCATTCATCATCTCCTTCCAATTCTGTCTAGTTTCTGTTCACTATTACAGCCAGTTGAAAAACACCTTCTCCGACCCACTTTTTGATTTTCCCAGGAGTCCCCAATTTTATTTGAGATTCTGTCCACCTTCCCCTATCACCAAGAATTGTATTGATTTTTTTTCAGCCCTGCACATAGTTTTATAAATTCTCCCAAATTCCCAAACCTGTTCTATCTGCCTCATTCCAGATCCGACCCACCGCCAGTATAAACTCTCTAGAAAATCCAAACTTTCATATTTTCCAGATCTAAAAATATCCCTGGTTTCCTCTCTTGAATCTCTATCACTTTTATGAAGAACCCAACTTCATATTCGGAGGTCTACATATCGGTAAATGGCAGTTCTCAGGAAAACTACTTACTGTTCTGAGATTTTGGGTACTATGCAACAACAACTTGAAAAATAGTTAAAGGCCAGATCCGTGCAGATCCAGCTTCTCTCTCCAGTCCTATCTTGAAGTACTTCGAAAGAGATTTCCAACGGTATCGCCTGATTGCCGAAACGACGTCGGGATTGACCGTAGCAAGCAATCTCGTCGGGTCGCGTGCTGTAAAACAGCAAGTGCAGATCCGTGGCCAGCTAAGCCGGCGGGTGCCGATCGGAGCCGCCCGGCCTCCGGCCGGTGAACCAGCACACCGCTAGCCCAGAGAGCGCTTCCCCAAGCGTCCCCACCACAGTGGTGCCACCGGGCCTCACACGGCCCCTCCGACCAGCACGTGAGCCCCACGGTCGTGAGTACGTGTGCTGCCGAAGCTACGCGAGAAGCAGCCCGTCAACCCGGAATCGGTCCTCCCGGACCCACTTGTGTAGCCCTTTACCTCCCTGCGTGGAGTGGGCAGTAGTTCTTTGCTATAACATTTGTGTATTAATCGTCCCGGGAGTACGAGTTCGGCCGGGTCTGTCTTCCCCACGCCGAGAGCGTGGAGGTATCGTGTCCGCTCCTTCACTTGGCATTTGCTTTATTCATATATATCTCTTTATGCCGCTGCTAGAGAGCATGTTGTAGGGCCGTTAGCTCGATATATATTGTTGTATCACCACTGCTGCGAGAGAGAGAGTGACCGTCCCGTGACCTGATCCGGGCACAAGAGAGAGCCGACCACCCTAGCTCACTGTCGATTTTTCAACCGTGCACGTCCGACGCTTCCCTCGCTAAGGGACAATCGCGAGTTTACATAGAGTCCAAGGATCGCATTCCTAATTCAAGTCGAGTCCGTGGTCCATCCCGCATCAATTTGGTGTCAGAGCGAGGTTGAGTCTAGGGTGTCTACAACAAAAACAAAAAAAGTGTCATTCAAGTCTAAGTGTCTAAGTCGGTCTTAGGAGTTGCATTTGCATCCCTTTACTTGGTATATCAAAAGGTGTTGTCCGAACGTTAGGCTACTCCTACCGGGAAGGCCGCACACTTGCGCGAGTGATCTTCGGATCGATTATCTCCGCCACATACCGAGTCTTGGTTGTGTCTAGGTTGTAGTCGAGTCACATTCCAACTTGCATCGCATTTTAAGTCGTGTCGAGGTGCTTGCATTAGTTTGCATAAAATTTGCCTATAAGACAAAAAAAATGCCCTTGCACGTCCATTCCTAGGGATCCATTCCCATCTTTCACCAAACATGGCCGTTCCCCAAGACCATGCATCCAAATGGTCATCCCTGGTGGCCCAAGCCAAGGCCTGGCTTACACCTCTCATTATTAAAGTCACTCTACCCAACGGGTCCACAACGGAACTCCATTTCACCGATAGGGAGTCAGATAATTGGGTTTCTCTTGACATCGTGGAGTCTCTCTCCAAGATAGGCTAGATTGTCCGTGATGGTGATTTTGCTTGTGTTGAGTTCTATAGGAAGATCGGCTTTGTTCTCTACGCCGATGGCGCATGGTGCAGGATCGGCACACTTGTTGGTCCATGCATCATTTTAGGGCAAAAGTAGTTAGGAGAGAGAAAGGCCAATCTTGACTGGGACAAAAGGACTTGCACCTTATGCCCACCTTACCTACCCGGCAAGATCATCCTTAAGGACAGGGCTCAGTCGAGCACCCCCGTATTTCCAACCACCCAACCCCAATGGCCCACTCCACCTTCGGATTCACGCTTGCCACCTCTCCTGGAGCCCACCCCTCTAGCCACCTATCATGGGAGCCACCCTCCCTTAGAGGAGCCACATTTAGAGGATGTCCATCCCGAGCCACCCGTGTTTCTTACGGGTATGCTATACATAGCCGAGCCACTTCTTAGTTGGCTCAAGGATGGCTTGGTCCCACTTCCTTACCCATCCATGGACCCTACCCTACCTTTGGTGCCCGTCAACTCCTACCATACTACATTCCGATCCCGTCACCATGTTGACACATTGGGTGACCTTATTCTTGGTTTAGGTTGGCAATGGAAGTTGACCCATTTATTGGCCCAAGACTTCGACCAACCCACTAGTCATAGCTTCACCCATCTGGCCTTAGGGTCCATTACCTCCGTGTGCACCGTGGGTTGTGTTATCACGGAGGTTCTTCTACTTCTCCCGCTACCGGACGAGCCCGACTTCATTACTTTTCTTCCGAGGGAGGAGTCATATCTCCTATGCACGGTCCCATCTACCACGATGGATGGAGATGATCATCACCTTCATGAATTTCACCCATGGGACTATGTAATGGAGGAATCAAAGGGTCACACATTCTTGGACCCATTCGACCCCTTCTCTAGTGGGCCTAGTGATCCATCACTTCCATTCTACCTTGTCGGGGAAGTCCACTTTCATACCCCTTTCCTACGGGCCAGGTCCTCCATACCCACCAAGCCCGTCCACGATACACCTACACCCGACTTTCCTAGCCCTCTCAAGTCTCCCAAATCCAAGGGGCCGTCCATGCATGACTGGGTCATACTTGGACATTTAGGTGCTCCCCATACCACCCATCTCCGGTTACATAACATGCATGCATGGCACATGTTCGGGTGTCCTGGTCCGTCGTCATCCATGTACGGGTCGGACTAACCATAGATTTGTCTCGAGTCATGAGTCAGTTTCTTATTTGTGTGGTTTGCATATGTGTGTTAGTGCATGGTGAGTCTGCATGTGTCTTGTGCAAGCTCGTTGTCAGTCTCTTAAGAGTGAGAGGCGATTGGACTCGCTCGATGAGTATGGGATCGGTTCTATATCTATACCCGGATCTAGTCACCTATAGGGACTCAGCGGTGATTCCTAGTGAGTCTTCGAGCCACCTCCTCCCCTTTTGAGAGTGCCCCACCCGGAGTGTCCACCTCTAGCCCATAGCAGCTTGTGCATATCGAGTATATACGGAATGAGCAGGTGACGATCACTTGGAGTGGAGCATACCCGCGCTACTTGGCACGGTGACGGATCCGCCGGAGTACTCGAGCAGCCGCACTCCTTACTCGACGGGGTCGAGTTCCTCCCACCCGGGGAGAATTGATGGGGACATCGACGCTTGGCCGCCCACATTTTATTTTTATTTATGTCCTTTTAGTTTGTATTTATATCCTTGGGAAAGTATGTACGCAAAAGTAAGGCTTTATAAGCCAAGGAGTCATTCCCTTAAATTGTGTGGGTTTTTATGCAAATATGCAGTAGGTCCAGCTAGGGGGCCCTCAGCCCTTTCCCATTGGTCCATGTCATCCTTGTGGGGCTGGTCAACCCTCCTAGGTGGCATCTAGAAGCCTTGACTAGTCAATTGTCCACATGGGGGACAATGGGACCAAAAAGTCCAACTTGGAGGCCATGGTCAAGGGGGCACCCAAACCCACTAGGATTAGTTTAATTTTTTTTGACCACTTTAGGAACTCCCTAATATGCCCTTCCAAACCCTAGATCTATGGGCATTTAGTGTCTTTTTCCATTTATTATATATAGCTTGTAATTTCCAATTGTTAGAATCAGTAAGAAAGAAAAAAATCCATTTGGAGCCAAGAGCATTTGCGCCCCCCCTCTCTCTCCTGGAGTTCTCCCCCTATCCCTCTGTAATTCTAGAGTGATTCCATCTTCTATCATCCCTTCTTCACCTTTGATCATCATCTGTGCCGCCGCCGCCGCCGTTCGTGCCGCCGTTGCGCCGCTGCGAAGCCGCCTCTGCAGTTCTGTCCACTCAGGACAGTAGCTACTTCTCCAAATTTCTGCTCTCCACCACGTGATCATCTTGAGCTGAAAATTTTAGGGTGTGTTCCAGAGGTTCCAAGCACCCTCCATAAAAATTGGTTTGATCTATAGATCCAGTTTCATATTTTCCCATTTTCGTTCATCATCTCCTTCCAATTCTGTCCAGTTTCTGTTCACTGTTACAGCCAGCTGAAGAACACCTTCTCAGACCCACTTTTTAATTTTCCCAGGAGTCCACAATTTTATTGGAGATTCTGTCCACCTTCCCCTATCACCAAGAATTTTATTGATTTTTTTCAGCCCTCCACATATTTGTATAAATTCGCCCAAGTTCCCAAACCTGTTCTGTCTGCCTCATTCCAGATCCGACCCACCGCCAGTATAAACTCTCTAGAAAAACATAACTTCCATTTTTTCCAGATCTAAAAATATATATGGTTTCCTCTCTTGAATCTCTACCACTTTTCTGAAGAACCCAACTTCAGATTCGGAGGTCTACCTATCAGTAAATGACCGTTCTCAGGAAAACTACTTGCTGTTCTGAGATTTCGGGTACTGTGCAATAGCTACTTGAAAAATAGTTACAAGCCAGATCCATGCAGATACAGCTTCTCTCTCTAGTCATATATTGAAGTACTTCGAAAGAGCTTTCCAACGGTACCTCATGATCACAGATCCGATGTCGGAATTGGCCGCAGCAAGCAATCTCTTCGGGTCGCGCGCTGTAAAACAGCAAGTGCAGATCCGTGGCCAGCTAAGCCGACGGGTGCCGATCGGAGCCGCCCGGCCTCCGGCCGGCGAACCAGCACGCCGCTAGCCCAGGGAGCGCTTCCCCAAGCGTCCCCACCACAGTGGTGCCACCGGGCCTCACACGGCCCCTCCGACCAGCACGCGGGCCCCACGGTCGTGAGTACGTGTGCTACCAAAGCTACGCGAGAAGCCGCCCGTCAACCCGGAATCGGTCCTCCCGGACCCACTTGTGTAGCCTTTTACCTCCCTGCGTGGAGTGGGCAGTAGTTCTTTGCTGTAACATTTGTGTATTAATCATCACGGGAGTACGAGTTCGGCCGGGTCCGTCTTCCCCACGACGAGAGCGTGGAGGTATCGTGTCCGCTCCTTCACTTGGCATTTACTTTATTCATATATATCTCTTTATGCCGCTGCTAGAGAGCATGTTGTAGGGCCGTTAGCTCGATATATATTGTTGTATCACCGCTGCTACGAGAGAGAGAGTGACCGTCCCGTGACCCGATCCGGGCACAAGAGAGAGCTGACCACCCTAGCTCACTGCCGGTTTTTCAACCGTGCACGTCCGACGCTTCCCTCGCTAAGGGACGATCGCGAGTTTGCATAGAGTCCAAGGATCGCATTCCTAATTCAAGTCGAGTCCGTGGTCCGTCCCGTAGCAGGCTGTATTTAAAATGTTTTTATCCAGAGAGTCAAGCTAGCGACGGCCCGGTGGCGGGGTGTTCCTCTACTTGATCATGAAGGGAGGTCCCCAGTTCAACACTCACACACTACACGACCCCCGTGGTTGGGTATTTCTTTCATGCGCAACACCGTTTCTCCTTGGGCCGTGCTTAGGGGAAAGTGAAAATCCTTATTTTTTTCCACATTCGGCTGAAAATAGGGACAAGTGGTGAATAAGGGGGCGAGAACTGATTTAGACACCCCGATAAAAAGAGAGGTCTCAAATAGGGGTAGTCCGTTATGACCTGATTCCGCATTCACCAAAAACAAAAGAAAGAAAAGGAAAAAAAGAAAAGGGGCAAAATCAAGGTAAAAGCTAAAAGCTCATTCAAAAGCTCGAAGCTCAAAAGTCTAAATGCTCCCAAAAGAATGAGACTAGGCATGGCAAGAGTGGTAGTACAGTTTCCCCGCGGGACGTAATGAGCCCGGTCGTATGCGTGCCTAGAGCGGATGTAGGTTCGATGACGGACACAAAGCCCCGACGCAACAGACCAAATTCTTTGAAAGGGGCTGTCGTGAGAGGAACTCAAGCCCTAAAAACCTCTATACCTATTGCCGACTTTCTTACCAAATTCTCCCTTTTATTTCCCAAGGACTGGATCATACCCCGGGTATGGCCTCGATAGAGGCACCGTTGAGTAGAATTGAACACCGGCCATGGGAGGTCACCCATAACGCACGTTGTACTTGAGAAACCCCTAATGAGATATGAAGGTACCCCGTCGTCGGGTTTGAGCTGGCTTCAAAACCCAAAAAAATCAAATATCTTCAAAATAAAAAAAATCAAATATTTTCAAAATCCAAAAAATCAAATATCTTAAAAATCTAAAAAATCAAATATTTCAAAACCCAAATCCAAAAAAAAATCAAATATTTTCAAAATCCAAAAAAATCAAATGTCTTCGAAACCCCAAAAAATCAAATGTCTTCAAAACCCCCAAAAATCAAATATCTTCAAAACTAAAAAAATCAAATATTTTCAAAATCCAAAAAATCAAATATCTTCAAAATCCAAAAAAATCAAATATTTCAAAACCCAAATCCAAAAAAAATCAAATATTTCAAAATTCAAAAAAATAAAACCAAATATTTTCAAAATCTAAAAAAATCAAATATTTCAAAATCTAAAAAATCAAATATCCTCAAGACCACAAAAATATTTTCATCATCATGACTTGCATTCATGGCATGCATTGCATCCATTTTCCTTTGCGTTATTTGCCTATTTAATAAGACTTACCCCCGACCAAAAATCAAGAACTAGTCATTTCCTAACTTAGTACAGGCCAGGGCTTAAGCCTAAAATAGATTTAATATGTTTCCTTGTTAATATGTGTGCAGGGGCAGGTTGAAGGCAAGATTCAGCATATCCGTCTCTGCACGGTCCTCTGGAGACCGTTTTACTTCCTCCAACGGTCAACATCAGACCGTTCCATCCTTCAAACGGCCTAGTTCAGACCCCTTTCAATTTCTAGCACCTTTAAGAATCCACAGTCTCTATTCGACCGTTTACAAATCAGCACAGTGATGGTCTGACCATTCCAATCTGACCACAGTCCATCGATAGACCATCCTACTCTCCAAGGGTCCTTGTTCTTAACCCTGCGGTTGATCTGATACGCGTCCCAAGTCAGGCCGTTCAATTTCATGGAGCGGTTGGTCTCTAACCGTTTATTTTTCTGAGCGGTCTGGGTATGGGCTGTGTTCATCTCGAGATCCTATCTCAAACTCGTTCGATCACATGCAAGAAATGCCAAACTCAAATCTATCCAATCATCAATTTTATTCATTCAAATGCAAACATTCCTAGAACATGAGTCTCTATATCAATATCATGAAAGCAAGAAAATCACTCAACCCTCAGACGGGCATCCCCGCGAGGCCTAATCTCTCTCAGCTCTCTCACATATGCCTAGTAAGCCTCCTGGAGCTCTGTCACCTCCACCGGTAGGGTGAGCACCCTACTAGCCTCCCACATGATCAGGGCGCTCCTGACCGCCTGCTCGTCCTCCTCTGACCCAAACCTCCTCGCCTGTAGTGCGGGAAGATGGGGTAGCGTTGGAAGCATAGTCCTAGAAAGCCCAACCTGTAGAAAGCACCGGTGCGGGCTATACATCGCCAAAGCAGTGTCGCCCATGATCCTCAAGTCCAAACCATGCCTCCTACGAAGCCTGAGAGTAGTGCCGTGGAGGAAAGGAGGGCGCATCACGAACCGATCCAGGGGCAAGGTGTTGATGTAGAGGCGCCACTCGTCCCTAGTCTTCTTGTCTGCCGTCCTACACGCCACCTACTGTGAGAACCTGAAAGAACAGCCAATGAAGAACAATGAATGGCTCCCGAAAATCCGGCTAACTGAGGTGACATCTTCCCTAGGCAAGAACTTCATCCTAACTCCCATCCAGCACTCTATTAGAATCATAGAGCCGAATAGTGGACCCCCTAGAGCAGTTGAGCTAAGACCCTCGTATAGGTAGGCAAGGTCGACCTGAGAGATGGAGAGACCCTGCCATAGACCACTGATGGTGCTAAGGATAGGGACATCTAAGACATGGTCGGCAGAGGGGAAGAGTATGGCCCCGTACAAGCAATTGGAAACGGCCTTAACTATGGCCTCGTACCACCCACACTTATTCTTACAGTGTGCTATCACCCTCTGGCTGAGAGATAGTAGATGGATCTGGTGTGGGCCCACTATGGTGCGGATGTCCTTGCTACTAGGTATGAACTCTCCTAAGATAAGGGCAGGATCCACAGGGGCAACGGTGTGACAGATTGAATCCTCCTGTCACGCCCCGAGCCTTTATGACAGCGGAAGACTCGCTCGAGAAACGTGAACAGTCGGTATGGTAAGCCTCTTGCAAGCAAGAATGATCAGAGCGCAAGACAATCACACACATAAATGCAATTGCACAATAAGTTAGTCAAACTCCAACTTTATTTCATAAATGATCAAAATATTCTTTTACAATAACCTTTTCATCATTTTCCATTCCACTAGACTCAAGAAATGAGAAATTACAAAGACTCGATCTAACATTGTAGACTTCCTAAGTCTTCACTCTCCATTTGATATGACTTTCATTCGCTCTCGGACCTGCTACTTGTATAACCCGAATCCGAATTTGTATCACTTTCATTTCTTGAAAAGATTGGAAATAGGTAATGAGCACACTTGCCCAGTAGGTATCTTCGCATCAACATGAAGGCATCATTAAAGTAATTAACATTTTAGCTCTAGAGAAATAAGGTAAAATCATGCAAATGCGATCAATCACGCGGTTAAACCAAAGTAACAAGATGATCATGTAAGATAGAATGAGAGCAAGAATGAACTAACAATAATGTAACAAGAACATGTTATTGGCCTTTCATGAACAAGAATGTATCGAGAATGTACTAGCAAGTCACATAATCATCACTCCAATATCTTTTGCTTATGAGCAAGTACTTCGTGAATTTCTGTGGAATATCAAGTCGTGTACAAGAAAGTCATGTCGTGCCGTATCGTGGATCTTCACTTATTTATAGAGAAAGTACTCCCAGCGTAATGCGACGCCAGTAGCCTCATACCCCATGGTTTATAATAGTATGTTTCCGACAATCAACCGAGAGGACTAGCATAGATCCCTTGCACACAATCAATGCTCGATCGCATCTTCAAGTATAAATCAAGGTACTTCCACGTATGTAACAATAAAGTATGGCCAAGAATGTATAATTTAATAAGTTCATGATAACACTATTCAATGAATGAACGCTTTAATTTAATAATGCGAGAGTCAAGAATGTCTTAAACAAGGTTATGCTTATGGAAGTAAATTGGCAGCATAACGATACATTTCTTTAACTTCCATTCATTATATTAGATTTCTTGATCAATATGATAAGTTCTAGATCATCAAGAGTCCATCTAAAAACCTTGGAATATCAACCCTTGGTCAAACATCGGGTTAAAATACTCAAGCAGTGTGACGGTCGTGTACTGGACCGTTACATGATGTGACGTTCCAGTATTGGGCTGTTACATTAGTCTGAATAATAGACTCAGCGAAATGTGACGGTCGTATATTGGGCCGTTAGATGCTCCTGACGGTCCAGTATAGATCCGTTACATTGCTAGAACCAGAAACATCGATAGTGTAATCTACTAAATGGGCTTTAATGGTACAACCAACTCGGCGTCCTAGTGGGAATCCCAGGCTCACGGAGAATTACGGAGGCCTTGAAAAAAGATTTCCTAGTCCATTGGAAGGAATATCCAATAGAGAGGTCCTCATGTCCAAGAATAATGTTCCTATAGTGTAAAGTGTGAACTAATGGATAACATACCGGAATATGTGACATGTACTTAAAGAGATGACTCTATAGATAGAGAGAGAATGTGTAATCAACGTGAAACCAAGATAAAACTCCGTCAATACATCTTTGAAAAATCATGATTTAGATACAAAACTATAGAATTTTAGCACATGAAATTAACATAACTTAAAGTAACTTAAGATACCTAAATTATGCAATTTCTATAATAAATCAGTAAAAAAATCTAAAAGACATGAAATCAGGTCAAGACTTAGATAACTAAGCTTATTTATAAGTTAAATTAACTAGTTTCCCATTCTGCCTACAGTTACCCTGACGGTCTAGAATGGGTGAGTCACAGTGACTTTGGCGGTTTATCGTGAGGCCGTTACAGTAACGTAACTGTAGTGCCCCAGAATTTATTTGATAATTTTATGGCATTATTAGCAATTAAATGGACTAATTTGGAGTTATTAATCAATATAAGGCCAAATGGTGTTAATCAATTAACCCAACTCACTTAATTAAAGTCTAAAGGGTTTTAAGATCAGGCCCATTTAGTTTGGCCCATATTCTAGAAGGTTATTAAGCTTATCCTCGGAATTATAAGGATAAATACAACTTAATACAGATAATCAGGCGGATAATGAATAGAAGAGTTTGGTTTCCCTTGAACTCTGGGAACCGGTAATGTAACGGTCTATCGCGAGACCGTCACATGACTATAACGCACTGGCCATAGACCGTTACATCCTGTTAGTTCCGTAAAAGAAAGAACAAGTATAAAGATTAAAACTTTGGACTCTTATCCACTAAGGATCAACTTGGGAAGAGTTGTAATAATACTGAGGACTCTTAGAGACTAGGATTTGATGAAATAAGGACTCTAAACTCGATCTAATCCTTAAACCCTAGCCTAAACTCTATAAATAGGGCATAATTCTGAACTGTGCGACCCTTACTTTTGGGACGTAAAGAATCAAGGTAAGGAGTCATTATCTCTGGTAAATTCTTTAGAAGTAATTGTTTACAATACTCTAGACGAACTCCCCTCCAAATTTCACATCTTTAGGTCAAGAGGTCGTGGAGTTAGAACCTAAGGAAGTTGCTGGAAAAGTCACAAGAGGAAGAGAAGAACTAGGGCAAGGTTCTCAACCAAATTCAGAAACTACAGTCTAAGTAAGAGGTAGGTTATCTCATGAACGGCAAAAATAACTTGATAGGACTAAGAGCCTCTGTTTTGATTGGATTTCATGCATGCTAGATCATCAATTTCATGTTTTATTGGTTCTATGCATATCATGTATCTCTTAACCCTAAGTAAAGATTAAGACTTGACTATTCATCTAACCCATCAATACCTATGCATGTAGTTGGCCTACACTACGTTATCATGTCTAGCACTACAAGAAAAAGTGGCTATAGCGACCGAATTAGCGACCGATTAAATCGGTCGCTAGTCGGTCCCAAATAGAGACCAATTCGGAGACCGAAATAATCGGTCGCATAATAGAGACCGTTTCAGCGACCGCATGTATTCGGTCTCTAATCGGTCGCTATTATTGCGACCGAATTAACTTCGGTCGCCAGTCGGTCGCTGATGCCGTTATACTTCCTACTACGACCCCCGCCCGCCCGAGCCCTCCCGCCCGAGCCCCCCCCCTCCCGCCCGAGCCCCCCCTCCCGAGCCCCCTTCCCCTGCGGCCCCCTCTCCGCCCTAGCCCCCCTCCCCGCTCCCGCCCGAGCCCCCTCCGCCGGAGCCCCCCCTCCGCCCGAGCCCTCCCGCCCGAGCCCCCCTCCTCCGCCGGAGCCCCCCTCCCCGTGCTGCCTCCCGCCCGAGCCCCCCTCCGCCGGAGCCCGTCGCCGCGCCGCTCGCGTCGAGTCGCCGTCGCCGCTCGCCCTGCCGTCGTCGCCCTCCGCAGGTACCTCTCTCTCTCTCTCTCTCTCTCTCTCTCTCTCTCTCCCTTCCCCCTCCGTCACCGGCCTGCTCCCCTCCCCCGCCGGCCTACTCCCCTCCCCCCTGCGGCCCCGTCGCCGGCTTGCTCCCCTCCCCTCCCCCCTGCGGCCTGCGCCCCCGTCCCCCTCAGATGTCGCCAGATGCGGGCCACGGGGGAGAAGGGGTTCCCAAGCGAACGCGGGCCGATGTCGCCAGATGCGGTCGACGTAGGAGGCGGCGTCCTCGCCAGAGGAGAGGTGCTTGGCGAAGGCATCGGCCATGTCCACCCATATGACCATATCAGAACACCATAAGATACTATTTAATTTGTCGGTATTCTCTTTGGAGCATATTGTGAGCCGAAAATATTCGAATTTTAGAATAAGGTCGATCTATGTACTAATCATTTTTCTCTAATTCCAATTTTTAGTTTTCAACTACCGTACAAGCATGTGTTAGCAGACGGCTCTGTATCTTAAGTTTTTTTAAGTGGGAGTCTGTTTCTCGAGATCGAAATTAAACTGAATGATAAAGACCTAACTAGTGCCGGATATGTATTTCAAGTTCCATGGTTATAAGTGTTGTATGTCGGTCCGTGTTCTTATCTCGAGCATGATCGAGAAGACCGAGTCTCCACCTCCGAGGGTGATTAATTATCGAGAAGAATTTTAAGAGTTGGTGTCAAAGAAATCAAAAGTGAGATCCGTGCAAGTCACATTAATGATTGAAAAAATCACTCTCGAAGCTTTCGTTATTTCTCATTCAATCGTGTCTAATGCTAATATCTCATTTTGTCACACAGCATTTTTTAATCATAGTTTGCACTAATTGATGCATAAAATGCTGAGAAAGTGAGAAGTTCTATTACATAATGTAAAGCAGCTAAACTTGGCCTTATGTTTTTGTGGTAGTCTGGGACAGTTGCATATATATAGCCTATGTACGATATGTTTTATACCTCTGACATGTCTTCTATTACAAGTTTCTTGTTCTTAGCTAAATTTGTTATTGAACTAGATATTATTTTAGTTAATCACTTTTACTGTTTTCATTTTCTGTTTCATTTGTTTTAGTGAATTATTTTAGCCCGTGGTAGAAAGGAAGTTATCCCTAAGCCTGCGAATTCCACTTGATGTTGCTCACTTTAGGACTGTCATTTAGCATGTCATGATTGTACGAGACAAACATGTGATTGACTGGTAGTAGCAAAGCATGACCCTCTTCAGATGGATGCAATTGGTATTTCAATAAATTTCTCCACAGATGCTAACTTATCTCTTTTATCTATTCTGATGGCCTTTGTACTTCATTTCACTTTTCCAGATACTGTTTGGATGTGTTGCTCAATACACCATCATGCCAGCCTTGGGAGCAATAATTAGCAAAGCCCTGGGCCTCTCACCAGCTCTTGCCGTTGGTTTGATTTTGCTTGGATGTTGTCCAGCGGGAACAGCATCGAATGTCGTAAGCTATCTGATGCACATTTCTTTTAATAAGTGCAACAACAACAAAAATCTGATATACAGTGTCATATACAATGTTACTATACAGAGGAATCATATAATTAGTCTATTCCTTGCTTAACTATTGCACATATTTCGTAGTTCCAAAAGCCTTGTGTAAGCTCTCACTTTCCTCCAGAATTGTGCTTCCTCTTCTGTGTAGACAAGCTTAAGATTCGTTTGATCAAATAAAACTTATACTCTATGGTTTTGATGGAGTTGAGAAATACCACGGCCAGGGTTGAAGAAAAAAGTTATATAGTGCAGATTCAGGAGGCTGGAAAATCTACAGTATGTGCTAGAATGAATTGTTTGAGGCTCCCTTATTAACCAAAATTCTGGCTGGAGCATATGTCCCCGTGGATGCTGTCAAGCTTTCCATCAGTACTTTACAGGTGAATTGACGCCCATTTGAGGTATACATTGACATTTGGCAATCTGTTTCCATTCTAGGCTGTTAAATATATATTTTGTTGCAGGTGGTGGTTGCGCCTATTCTACTTGGCTCTTACTTGCAAAAAGTATTCCCTGCCTTCATGAAAGTAGTTCTACCATTTGCTCCACTTCTTGCTGTCTTAGCTTCTTCATTGCTTGCAAGCAGGTTCAATCTTCATAACTTTGACTCTTGACCAACTTGACAAGCTAGCATTTAATCGGAATTCTTCTATAATGTTTGTTATTCTTTCAGTGTATTTTCAGAAAATCTTGTTCGTCTAAAACAATCAATGGTCTCTGCATCAAATGGTTCTCATCTTGGATTCAAAGACATGTTGTCTGGAGATTTTGGGGGTTGTCGTATTATCTGTTATCCTACTGCATTTTGCAAGTTTCTTTGTGGGGGTATGCCTTTTTCACCTTTCTTGCTATGATTATTTTGTTTTCTCCTTCTTCCTTTGTGTATTAGAATAATGTGATGCACAGTCGAATAAATTTTTTGAACTTTCATTATAAGTATCTCTTGTCCTTTTTTATTATTAGAGTACATAAACTATTCATGAACTTTTCTTGGTGAAGTTAAATATTATCAGGTAGAACTTTCATTAAGTTCAGAGTTGGGCATGAATGTCATACAGAGTGTGGTCATATGTCTCATGATTCCAAGGATTTAGGAACGAATATTAACATGTTTATCAAACAAGTTGTGAATAATATTAACTAGAAAGGATATGAGATATCACATCTAATTAACTTTGACTGTTCAACCTTCAAATGAAATGAACTTATGAACAGAGTGCCCAACTTAAGTGCTATATTAAATTTAAGTATGATGCTCTCCATCATTTGATATAAAGATTGGATAACAAGGATAAAATGTGATATGCCGTTGACACTTGGCACTGTAGCATGCATTTTAAACCTTATGTAGCAAACAAGGTACAAAATAAAACTTGTGACTAGGTTATGTGACTATGTTATCTTTTAGAGTAATGCTACACTCAAGTTAATTTTCAACCCGACTCCATATGAAACATGCTCCTCCGCTTAGAATTGTTGGCTGGTCTAAATGCACTCCACAGGATGACCAGCTGCATTTATTTTAGTCTAATTCTAATGGTCATCCCATGTCAGCAATTTCATTTGTTCAATTTAATTGCAATTTGCAAGCATCTCTACAAAATAACACATAAGGCATTCCATAATCTACATGGACTTTTTTTATCAGTTTTCTGCTTTCTGCTAACTATGTTGGTGTTAAAGATGATGTTTTAACTTGGCTTCTTCACTGATTGTGAGGCAGAAATTATTACCCAGTTTCTTCAAATGATCATCCTTTTTGTTAATATAATTCTTCGCAGATTTGATCACCCAAATATTGTGAAGCTGGAGGCCTTGATAACTTCCCGATTGTCATGCATCATATATCTTGTTTTTGAATATATGAAACATGACCTTGCAGGATTAACATCCTGTCCTGACATCCAATTTTCGGAGTCACTGGTTTGTCTATGCCAAATATTCACTTTCAGCCAGTTTTTTTATGTAGCATTTAAAGTTTCTTTTTTTTGGCTATCATGTCAAAAATGGTTCCCCTCAAGCTGCTCTTCGAAGAATTTCACATGTTTATTTGTCACTTTTGCAGGTAAAATGCTACATGCACCAGTTATTATCTGGACTTCAACATTGCCATTCACGTGGTATCATGCATCGTGACATTAAGGGTGCAAATCTTCTGGTCAACAATGATGGCATTTTGAAATTAGCTGACTTTGGTCTGGCAAACTTCTCTAATCTTGGTGGGAAGCACCCATTGACAAGCCGTGTAGTGACTCTGTGGTACCGTCCACCCGAGCTTCTCTTGGATCAACAGATTATGGAGCATCAGTTGATCTGTGGAGTGTTGGCTGCGTATTTGCAGAACTGCTTCTGGGAAAACCTATCCTGCAGGGGACTACGGAGGTAATCAACTTCAATGTTTATTTTTGAGTATGATACTTGCCATATTATCAGGCCATCTTTATGTATCGTAGCTACATGCTCTGCTCTTTTCCATGTGGAAGATAATGTTCACAGTTCATGAAAATTATGAGCAATGATGCCTCCGACAGCAAACCAGGTCCCTTTGAGGATTCAATTGAAGTTTGATATTTAAGCATTACATCGACCTGCTGACTTTGCTATATGGCTAATGCATACACATTAAATGCTTTTAAGGACTAATATGGTTGTGCTCCCTTGTGTTCTAGGCTTGTAGTCAGATATTGCCTCCAATCATGTAATGGTTGACTCGTTGCCATGCTAGACTGCATCCATCATGTAACTTTGACTTTGATTTGAAGTTTGCATTCTTACTTTTATTTTTCTGGAGACCCTGCAAATCTTGTTTTGTCATACTTCTGGATTTCTTATATTTTTTCACAATCAAATTCACCCTATTGTTTATTCTCTTGAGATCTTTTAAGCCTGTATAACATTTTTAATTGCTACTCCAACCAGGACCTTCAACAGCATGGAAGAGTTAATTGTTGATTATGAAAGTGGAGCATTGCATCCAGGAGACCTGAAACCTGCACTCTCAAAGTCATTGAACCAGATTCTGCAGGTAATGCTAACATTTCTGCGTGCCAAGGAAAAAAGGGAATTAGTTATCTAATGAGTGGAGCAAATGAACCTTGGTCTGCACAAGGTTGCAAGTGGCATGTACTTGCCTGTCTCTTGGTAAGTTTGTTGGAGTTTATTTGAGCTGCTGTCAAGGTGAATCTTAATAGTCTCTTTCCTGATTTCGAATTCAAAAGTGTGGTATGTTTGGTGACTCTTCACATTGCAATTAAAGTGATGCTACATTGATCAGTTATAGATTGTGTAGTTATATTATCATTTTTCTGTCGACATTGTTTTCATTCCATAATGAACATGGACAAGCACAAGTAGCATTTTGGATAACTTATCAGCTGTTACTGCATTGCAGTCAACCAATCAGTTGGTTGAAAATAAAAATCCACATTAACCAATAGTAGAGATCTCTTCCCCATTTCTCCCTGGTCCGAATCTCTGAGTCTTTTTTCTGGTCGGCAGCCCGTACGTGACCATTTTAAAAACAACAGTGACGCAAGGGAACTGCTGAAAACTGTCAAGGTATGCATTCATCTGAACCCTATACTCTGATATTACTACAGTCTAATGCATCTTATGATTCTGATGTTAATTTTGACCATTTTGCTAAAGAAGGGCAAAGTAGCATTACAAAGTTGGTCCTCATAACTCTAGTACTACTGACAGCCTCCCCCCCCCTCTTTTTTTTTTAATTCTGATCGCAGTCGTACAAAGTTACTAGGTGATTGGGAGATTGCTACTTCAATTATGGAGTTTGATCGAGTCGTAGGTGCCATTTTGACATGGCTCACAATTTCCATCTGAATTTTGTCTGAATGTAAACGGCAGATGACACTTCTATATTTTGTCTGAACGGCTTGATGCATTTTTCTCTTGGTTATCACAAGAGGGTTACTTAGTGATAATCGAGTGCTATTTGAAAGAAGAAAGAAAATACTCGGCACATTATTTTGTAGTGCTCATTGATCTTGAAGTAGAATTCTGAAGTGGAATCCAAATCGACTTGTCAGAACTGACGGAATCCAAATCGGATGCCCGGTTTGAGCTCGGCGCTCAAACTTCATTTTTAAAATACACTTATTTCAAATGAACTGTTAGGACGGGTCCGGGGGTCTAAAATCTGAAATACCGGTCGGATGGCCGTGCCGGTCATTCCAATACGACCGGGGAGATGAAAGTGACTTGTCAGAACTGACGGAATCCAAATCGGATGCCCGGTTTGAGCTCGGCGCTCAAACTTCATTTTTAAAATACACTTAGTTCAAATGAACTGTTAGGACGGGGCATTTGGTTCTAAAATCTGAAATACCGGTCGGATGGCCGTGCCGATCATTCCAATACGACCGGGGAGATGAAAGTGACTTGTCAGAACTGACGGAATCCAAATCGGATGCCCGGTTTGAGCTCGGCGCTCAAACTTCATTTTTAAAATACACTTATTTCAAATGAACTGTTAGGACGGGTCCGGGGGTCTAAAATTCGAAATACCGGTCGGATGGCCGTGCCGGTCATTCCAATACGACCGGGGAGATGAAAGTGACTTGTCAGAACTGACGGAATCCAAATCGGATGCCCGGTTTGAGCTCGGCGCTCAAACTTCATTTTTAAAATACACTTAGTTCAAATGAACTGTTAGGACGGGGCATTTGGTTCTAAAATCTGAAATACCGGTCGGATGGCCGTGCCGATCATTCCAATACGACCGGGGAGATGAAAGTGACTTGTCAGAACTGACGGAATCCAAATCGGATGCCCGGTTTGAGCTCGGCGCTCAAACTTCATTTTTAAAATACACTTAGTTCAAATGAACTGTTAGGACGGGTCCGGGGGTCTAAAATTCGAAATACCGGTCGGATGGCCGTGCCGATCATTCCAATACGACCGGGGAGATGAAAGTGACTTGTCAGAACTGACGGAATCCAAATCGGATGCCCGGTTTGAGCTCGGCGCTCAAACTTCATTTTTAAAATACACTTAGTTCAAATGAACTGTTAGGACGGGGCATTTGGTTCTAAAATCTGAAATACCGGTCGGATGGCCGTGCCGATCATTCCAATACGACCGGGGAGATGAAAGTGACTTGTCAGAACTGACGGAATCCAAATCGGATGCCCGGTTTGAGCTCGGCGCTCAAACTTCATTTTTAAAATACACTTAGTTCAAATGAACTGTTAGGACGGGTCCGGGGGTCTAAAATTCGAAATACCGGTCGGATGGCCGTGCCGATCATTCCAATACGACCGGGGAGATGAAAGTGACTTGTCAGAACTGACGGAATCCAAATCGGATGCCCGGTTTGAGCTCGGCGCTCAAACTTCATTTTTAAAATACACTTAGTTCAAATGAACTGTTAGGACGGGTCCGGGGGTCTAAAATTCGAAATACCGGTCGGATGGCCGTGCCGATCATTCCAATACGACCGGGGAGATGAAAGTGACTTGTCAGAACTGACGGAATCCAAATCGGATGCCCGGTTTGAGCTCGGCGCTCAAACTTCATTTTTAAAATACACTTAGTTCAAATGAACTGTTAGGACGGGGCATTTGGTTCTAAAATCTGAAATACCGGTCGGATGGCCGTGCCGATCATTCCAATACGACCGGGGAGATGAAAGTGACTTGTCAGAACTGACGGAATCCAAATCGGATGCCCGGTTTGAGCTCGGCGCTCAAACTTCATTTTTAAAATACACTTAGTTCAAATGAACTGTTAGGACGGGTCCGGGGGTCTAAAATTCGAAATACCGGTCGGATGGCCGTGCCGATCATTCCAATACGACCGGGGAGATGAAAGTGACTTGTCAGAACTGACGGAATCCAAATCGGATGCCCGGTTTGAGCTCGGCGCTCAAACTTCATTTTTAAAATACAAGATGAAATTTGAACTTATATTGTGTGTGTGTATTTATATATATGAAAATGAGCTGGCTTAAACTATTGGCATACTCTTGTTAATGCTTGATTTCTTTATTAAGTCTTGTTAATGCTTGATTTCTTTATTAAGGATTTGATTATAATTTTTTTAAATGATATACAGGATCATCCGTCGCGAGATGTTGGACGAGACGACGACCAGGATGATGTTGGACGAGACGACGACCAGGATGAGACATATGTGGAGGATTTGTGATTTTATTTTAGTTGTGTATGTTGTCATTTTATTATTATGGATGTATGATTAATTTGTGATTTTATTTTAATTGTGTGTAATTTGAGGTTCGTGGAGATTGTGATCCGTGTAGTTGATTTATTATTGTTTTATGAAATTGTTATTTATCAGGTGTTTGTATGTGATGAATTTGAGATTTGTCGATATTGTTGTCTGTGTAGTTGATTTTATATTTATGTTATGAATTTGTTATTTATCAGGTAATTTATTTATCAGTTTAAATAAATTTTTAAAAAAAAATAATGCAAAATTAGCGACCGCATGGAGACTGAATTGCGACCGAATAGCGACTATACGTTATATTTCTTTTATTAAATAATTATACTTGGCGACCGACTGGCGACCGATTAGCCACCGAATAAATCCGATAGGTTAATTTTATTTTTTAAAATACAACAAATGTAGCGACCGAATAGAGACTGAATAGCGACCGAATTATTAGCGACCGATCAGGCGACCGATAATAATCGGTCTCTGGTAACGACTGATACTGCGACCGAATTATATCGGTCGCTATATAGCGACTATTATATAGCGACCGACACATTCGGTCGCTATATAGTCTCTGTTCGGTCGCAATGAAGATTTGCGACCGATCTACGACTGAATAGCGACCGCTAGGTCGGTCGCTATCCGCGATTTTTCTTGTAGTGTAGGGAGTCATGGTATTTTAATTATAGACATGATATGAATCGATCTCTTTATATTTTATCTAGTTTCTATTAGCAGATTCTGTAACGCATCATAGAAGGACCGTCACTTTCATGTAACGGCCCTACGACAGACCGTTACAAACTCTGTGGTATTTGAACTACACTGTTGATTCTAACGCGCTTGGATAGACGCGTTACATTCATGTAACGGCTGGATCTTGACCGTCACGTTCACTATGACGCCCCATCTCCAGACCCTTATAGTCTATGCTCTGTCAACCCTAGACAGAATATAACTTGCCAATTTTGATTATTATTAAGCCTAGTTACCTAAGTTTTATCCTGATCATGTGATTTTAAGGTTATTTGATTATTCATGATAGGTATTGCATGGTTTGTTATCTCACTTTTACGTGTGTTATGTTAATGAAGCCAAAGTATATAGTTTTGTATTATAAAGCATGACTTTTTAACTTTGTATTGACGGAGTTTTCATTATGATTTTCAAATTTGATTATACATATCTCTCTCTGTCAATAGAGTCATTTCTATAAGTACATGGCACATATTCCGGTATGTTGCCATTAGTTTACACCTTGCACTTTAGGAACACCATCTTGGACATGAGGACCTCTCTATTGGATATTCCTTCCAATGGACTAGGAAGTCATTGTTTCAAGACCTCCGTAATTCTCCGCGAGCCTGGGATTCCCACTAGGACGCCGAGTTGGTTGTACCATTAAAGCCCAATAACTAGAATACACTATCATGGTTTCTGATTCTCTTAATGTAACGGCCTTGCACTGGACCATCAGGCTCACATAACGGCCCAGGGCGTGACCGTCACATTCCTCTGAGTCTATTTTATCTTGCTGGACTCTGGTTACTGTAACGGCCCATTCTGGACGCGTTACATAATGTAACGGCCCAGTAAACGACCGTTACATAGCTTATATATGTTAACCCAAGGTTTGACCAAGGGTTGATATTTCAATGATTCTAGACAAACCTTGATGATCTAGAACCTATCATATTACTTAAGAAACTTAATATAATGAATAAACGATAAAAGAATGTACCATTATGCTGTCGATTTATTTCTATGAGCATAACCTTGTTTAAGTCGTTTTCTTGACTCCTACATTCCTATGTTGAAGCATTCATTCATTGATTTTAATTATCATGGAATTATTGGAAGTGCTATATTCTTGGCCATACTTTACTGTTATACTGCGTGGAAGTAGCTTAATTTATAACCGAAGATGCGATCGAGCACTGATTGTGTTCAAGGGGTCTATGCTAGTCCCCTTGGCTGATTGCCGGAAACATACTATTTTATAAACCATGGGGTATGATGCTACTGGCGTCGCATTACGCTGGGAGTACTATTTCTATAAATAAGTGAAGATCCACGATACGATACGACACACCATGACATTCTTACTTGATATTCCACAGAAATTCACGAAGCACTTGCTCATAAGCATAAGATGCTAAAGTGATGAATATGTGGCTTGCTAGTACATTCTCGATATATTCTTGCTCGTGAAAAGCCAAATATCATGTTCATGTTATATTCTTGCTAGTTCATTCTTGATCATTCTATCTTATCTTGTTACTTTGGTTTGATCGCATGATTGATTCGCATTCGCATGATTTTACCTCATTCTTTAGAGCTAAAATGTTAATTACTTTAATAGTGCCTTCATGTTGATGCGAAGATACCTACTGGGCAAGTGTGTTCATTACCTATTTCCAATTGTTTTCAGGAGATGGTAATAGTTCGAATTCGGATTCGGGTGATTCAAGTAGCGGGTCTGAGAGCGATTGAATGTTATTATGACAAGAGTGAAGACATCGGAAGTCTAAATTATCTAGATTGAGTCAATGTAATTTTCCTATTTCTTGAGTGTAGTAGAATGAAAATCAAATTAGTGATTGTATCTTGAATATTGATCTTTTATGAAATAAAGTTGAAGTTTGATTCAAATTCTGTGCAATTGCATTTATGTGTGTGATTGTCTTGCGCTCTGATTGTTCTTGCTTGCAAGAGGCTTACCATGCCGGCTGTTCGCGCTCCCCGAGCGAGTCTTCCACTGTAAATAAGGCTCAGGGCGTGACAGTAACGCTCCATTGATGGTGCGTCAGAGACAACAGAAAACTTCAAACACCAAAGAAGGTGTGACGGCTTATCGTAAGGCCGTTATATAATTGTGACGGTCTTACCTTGATGCGTCAGATCGTCTGCTGACAGTGAGATAAAGAAAAAGTTTATGAAAACATAACATGCCTAGAAATAAAAATACTACAATTATTCTAGACATGATAAACAAAGTATGGGCCAACTGCATGCATGGGTTTTAGTAAATCGACAAGATAATATCTTTGATATTTGATTAGAGCTAAGGATATGTATGTATGCATGAACCCACTAAAACATGGAAATCATGATTCATGATGCATGAAATCAATCAAAACCAGAGGGCTTTTATCCCTAACAAGATGTTTTTGCCAATCATGAGACGGCCTACCTCTTAACTAGGTTTTAAGCTTCTAATTTGAGTCTGAAAATCGAGCCCTAGCTCTCCTTTTCCAGCGATTTTCCAGCAACTTCCTACTGCTCTAGCTCTCCAACCTCTTGTCCTAAAGATGTGAAATTTTGAGGGTAAGAAGATGAAACTAAGATGATCAAAAAGTTCTAAAGGATTGAATTCTAATTACCTCGTTTAGATGTCCTAAACTCCTGATCTTCAGAGGACTTTCGTTCAGATTCCTGGGTAATTATGGTCAAACCAGCAACTTTGGAAGCTTCAATCTCCTTGGTTGCTTGATCTCCTAACATGAAATTTGGAGAGCTATTAGTCTATAGTATACTAAACAAAATCTTCTAAGGAACTTACCTGAAATTGTGACTCCTTACCTTGTTTCTTCACAAGCAAAAGTAAGGGTTGCTCAGGTCAAAACTAGGTCCTATTTATAGGGTTTTGGCTAGGGTTTAAGGATTAGATCAATTCTAGAGCCCTTAATTTGCCAGAACCTAATCCCTAAGAGTCCTTAGTAATGTTATAAACTCTCCCAAGTCGATCTCTTGCAGATAGGATCCCAAAGTTCCAATCTTTTTTGCTCGTTCTTTCATTCACGGAACTATCAAGGTGTAACGCATCAGTATAGGTGCGTTACATGCATGTGGCGGTCGTACGATTGACTGTTACATCCCACGTGCACAGACTTCAACATAACTAAAACTCTTTTGTTAATTATCTATTTTATTATCTGTAAAAATAGTATTTATCCGTAAGTAGGCAAAATAACCTTCTAGAATATGGGCCAAACTTAATGGGCTTGGTCCTTAGACCTTTTGGATTTTATTTAAATAGGCTAGGTTGATTATTTTACACAATTGAGCCTTATAATGACTTATTAATCTAATTATAAATCTATTTAGCCTTTATTAATTCCTAATAAATTCTAAAAAATTCTATAAATAATCTAGAAATTATTATATAAATTCTGGGGCACTACACCCTTTCCCACTTAGAAGAATTCGGTCCCCAAATTCAATACATGGATTATGGAGAGTGTACTTACAGTTGAATAATTCCGTGAATCTTTTCGACATGGCTGCTTCGGTTTCCCATGTTGCTTCATATGGCCATGTTTTCTTCCATTGAATCTTGACCATAGGAATAACTTTATTTCTTAGTTGACGCACTTCCTGTTCCAGAATCTTTATTGGTGTTGCTTCGTACGTCATATCCTTCTGAATCTCCAAATTTTCATAAGTGATAATATGGTCAGGATCATATACATACTTCTTCAGCATAGAGACGTGAAATATGTCATGAACTCCTGCTAATTGTGGAGGTAAAGCCAGTTTGTAAGCCACTTCACCGACCCTTTCAAGAATTTCAAATGGGCCAACGAACCTTGGAGTTAGTTTGACCTTAATGTCAAATCTCCGAATACCACGACTTGGAGAAACCTTGAGATACACATGGTCTCCTACTTGAAATTCCAAGTTACGTCTTTAATTATCAGCATAAGATTTCTGCCTATCTTGTGCCATTTGCATTCTTCTCGAATAAGCTTGATCTGCTCTGTAGAATCTTTGATAATATCGGGGCCTAGGAATTGTCTTTCCCCTATTTCATTCCAACATATTGGTGATCGACAACTTTTTCTATATAGAGCTTCAAAAGGTGCCATTTATATGCTGACCTGATAACTGTTGTTATATGCAAATTCTACTAGAGGCAAGTGATCATGTCAACTACCTCCAAAATCAATAACACAAGCCCTGAGCATGTCTTCTACCACTTAATTCGTTCTTTCTGTCTGACCATCTGTTTGTGGATGAAAGGCTGTGCTGAAATTCAATATAGTCCCTAGTGACTGTTGTAGACCCTTCCAAAACTGTGATATGAATCGATGATCTCTATCTGATATAATAGTGACTGGGACACCATGTAATTTAACAATTTCTCTTATGTATAATGCTACCAGGATATTCACAGACCATCGACTTTTGATTGGTATGAAATGTACAGATTTAGTTAATCGGTCTATGATTACCCATATACCATCGTGTCCACCTTTTGTCTTAGGTAACCCCATACTGAAATCCATCCCTATACTCTCCCACTTCCATTCGGGAATATTCAAGGGATATAGTTTACCTGCGGGTCTAAAATGCTCTGCCTTTACTTATTGACAAGTGAGACATTGAGACACGAAATCCGTAATTTCCCTCTTCATGTTGGGCCACCAAAAATTTCTTTTGAGATCCTGATACATTTTTGTACTACCTGGGTGAATGGTATACCTTGATTTATGTGCTTCTTCTAGAATCAATTTCTTCGTATCCTCATGATCCGGTACACATAATCGGTCTTTAAATAACAATCTTCCATCCTTAATAGAAAAATCCGGCCTTTGTTCAACATTGGCCTTGATCTCCAATAATATAGGATCATCATTTTGCAGTTTGACCAGATCTTCTATTAATGTAGGTTGAGCTTGAATATTAGCTAGGAAACAATCCTCCTTCCTGTCAATATCTAAGTTCAACTGAGCAAATTGAGGAATAAGATTAGTCATACTAATCATGAGACTTGATAGCATACCCATTGGTTTTCTATTGAGTGCATCCGCAACAGCATTAGCCTTGCCAGGATGATATTGAATAGCAAAATCAAAGTCTTTGAGATATTCTAACCATCTCCTCTGTCTCATATTTAGCTCTTTTTGAGAAAATAAGTACTTCAAGCTTTTGTGGTCCGAGTAGACCGTAAACTTTTCTCCATAGAGATAATGGCACCAATTTTTCAAGGCGAAAATGACAACTGCTAATTCCAAATCATGCACAGGATAATTTTCCTCGTGACGTTTCAATTGTCTTGAAGAATAACATATTACTTTTCCATTTTGCATAAGGACACACCCTAAGCCAATGCCAGATGCATCTGTATATACTTCGAATCCACCACCTTCCATCGGTAGTGATAGAATAAGAGCTGTAGTAAGATGATTCTTAAGAGTTTGGAAACTCTTCTCACATTCCTCTGACCAGACAAAAAGATTTTCTTTTCTCGTGAGTCTAGTTAAAGGAACTACAATCTTTGAGAAATCCTTAATGAACCTCCTATAATAACCAGCTAGACCTAGAAAGCTCTTACTTCTATACAGTCGTTGGCTGGCTCCAATTCTGACAGCTTCTACTTTCGAAGGATCCACATCGATACCTTCCTTTGAAATAATGTGGCCTAGGAATGAAACTTCTTGAGCCAGAACTCACACTTATTAAGCTTGGCATAGAGTTATGTTCTCTAAGTGTTTGCAAAGCTATCCTCAGATGTTCTTCATGTTCTTCTTTGTCTTGGAATATATCAAGATGTCATCGATGAAGACGACGATGAATTGGTCCAGATATGGCTGGAAAACACTGTTCATAAGTTGCATAAATGCTGATGGGGCATTAGTTAACCCGAACGGCATTACCACGAATTCATAGTGGCCATAACGACTTCGAAAAGCCGATTTATAAATGTCTTCTCTTTAATTCTAAGCTGATGATAACCTGATCTGAGGTCTATCTTGGAGAAGTATTCTGCTCCCGAAAGCTGATCGAAGAGCTCATCAATACGCGGCAACGGATACTTATTTTTGATTGTAAGTTGATTCAGTCATCGGTAATCGATGCATAGCCTGAGAGAACCATCCTTCTTTTTGACAAATAAAATCGGCGCACCCCAAGGGGATGTGCTAGGTCTGATAAAGCCCTTATCCAGTAGTTCATATAACTGCTTCTTTAGTTCTTTGAGTTCTGTGGGGGACATCCTATAAGGGGCTATAGAAATAGGTGTTGCTCTTGGAATGAGTTCAATAATGAAGTTTACTTCCCTCTCGGGTGGTAAACTGGGTAATTCGGATGAGAACACATCTGGGAACTCATTTACAATAGGAATGTCTGCTAAGATGATTTCCTTGGATTCGTAACAATGACAGAAGCAAGAAAAGCTTCACATCTTGCGAGATAAGTTTGCAAGCGTGAAGAGAAGATATGTAGTGGGATGCTTCTTGTACTTAATGCCAAGGAAGGAAAATCTTGGAAGACCGGGTTTTCGAAGGATATAATCCTATTTCGGCAATTGATATAAGCATCATGATCTACAAGCCAATCTACCCCTAAAATGGCATCAAAACTTTCATGTCAACGCATACTAAGTTTGCGGGAGATTATGACCTTCTACTATCACTTCACTATCAGGATAATAGTCGGTAAGCTTTGTTCCAGAACCTAAGGGTATGGTAATAGCGAGATCTGAAGGTAAGGGAACTGATGCAATTGATAAGTTTTTGTACAAAAGTAGTGGAGATAAAAGAATGAGAGGCACCAGTATCAAATAGCACAAATGCAGGATGAGAACAAATTTGAAGAGTACCTTCCATAAGCCCACCATCCTTGGCGCTTCCTCTTCTTCTAGAATGACATTGAGGCGAGCCTGCCTCCTACGTCCTCCACCAGACGATTGATCTTCATAAGGGGGCAATCTGGCATGCGATGCTCCCTGCTTCCACAACGTAAACAAGCGTCGAGGCGCTTCCAACACTCTTCAGCCGAATGGCTGAACTTTTCACAAAATGTGCAAGCCGTGGCGACCTGCTCCTCCTCCTTAATCTTTTTATTCTTTTGGGAACTTCCACCGTTCCCGCTCCTAGATCGGTTCTTATTATCACGGCTTTTGTAAGGCTCTATGATACTGAACTTTTCTTTCTTATAACGCCGATCTGAGCGTCGGTTAGACTCTTCTCCTTTGCCTTTCAATTTCTCAACCTTCTCTAAGGTCATTTCACATAAATATGCACGCTGAACCATCTCCGCATAGGTGCAGATATTTTGGGTCCCGAGCTGTTAAATAAAACCGAGATGTAACCCGTCCATAAACCGATTAGCCTTTAATAGATCGGTACTGATTAGGTGCGGTGCATAAGGTGCTAGCATTGAGAATTGTAGTTCATATTCTGCAACCGTCATCATTCCTTGTCGGAGAGAGGCGAACTCCATAGCCTTTCTCTCTTTTACGTGCTCAGAAAAGTACTTGGCACGGAACATGGTAAGAAAACCGTCCCATGTATGAGGTGCATCGGTCGGAGGTGCCGGAACTGACTTCCACCATGTGCAAGCATCTTTGTTAAGTTGAAAGGTTGCGAGACGCACCTTCTCCTGATCGGTGCATTGGATGATGTCAAATATACGATTCATTTCATCTATCCAGTTCTCTGCCTCGTCGGGATTAGAAGAACCATAGAAACGCGAAGGGTTTAAGCTCCGAAAGTTACGATGCAAATCACCAGCCCTTGCTCCTGCGCCAGCTTGCGCGATGGTTTGTAATGCCTGAGTGAGGCCAGCAACCGTTTGTTGCATGCCATCCCAATTTACGCGATGCCATGGTAATAATAGGGTACCTGAGAGAAAATAACAACTTGTTATTTCTCGTGAAACTGGAAGAAAAATCAATCTTAAAACTAATTAACTATCTCATCTCAGGTTCTACCCAATTATCACATGGGTGTGGAAATTTATTCCTTAGTTCATAGGTAGGGGTCCTTAAACCTTGGACTTATCCTACGACATAACTCTTTCCCTAAGTCTGAGACTTAGGCTCTGATACCAACTTAACTGTCACGCCCTGAGCCTTTATGACAGTGGAAGACTCGCTCGAGAACGTGAACAGCCGGCATGGTAAGCCTCTTACAAGCAAGAATAATCAGAGCGCAAGACAATCACACACATAAATATAATTGCACAATAATTTAGTCAAACTCCAACTTTATTTCATAAATGATCAAAATATTCTTTTACAATAACCTTTTCATCCTTTTCCATTCCACTAGACTCAAGAAATGAGAAATTACAAAGACTCGATCTAACATTGTAGACTTCCTAAGTCTTCACTCTCCATTTGGTATGACTTTCATTCGCTCTCGACCCGCTACTTGTATAACCCGAATCTGAATTCGTATCACTTTCATTTCCTGAAAAGATTAGAAATAGATAATGAGCACACTTGCCTAGTAGGTATCTTCGCATCAACATGATTAGCACTATTAAAGTAATTAGCATTTTAGCTCTAAGGAATTAGGCAAAATCATGCAAATGCGATCAATCATGCGATAAATCAAAGTAACAAGATGATCATGTAAGATAGATGAGAGCAAGTATGAACTAGCAAGAACGTAACAAGAACATGATATTGGCCTTTCATGAACAAGAATGTATCGAGAATGTACTAGCAAGCCACATAATCATCACTCAATATCTTTTGCTTATGAGCAAGTACTTCGTGAATTTCTGTGGAATATCAAGCAAGAAAGTCATGTACAAGAAAGTCATGTCGTGCCGTGGATTTTACTTATTTATAGAGAAAGTACTCCCAGCGTAATGCGACGCCAGTAGCATCATATCCCATGGTTTATAATAGTATGTTTCCGGCAATCAGCCGAGGGGACTAGCTTAGAGCCCTTGAACACAATCAGTGCTCGATCGTATCTTCAAGTATAAATCAAGCTACTTCCACGCATGTAACAATAAAGTATGGCCAAGAATGTAATAAGTTCAATAAGTTCATGATAATCAATATTTCAATGAATGAACGCTTCAATTAAGAACATGAGAGATCAAGAATGACTTATACTATGTTATGCTCATGAAATAAGTCGTCAGCATAACAATATATTTCTTACTTTCCATAACTTAATTTAAGTATCTTGATCAATATGGTCAGTCCTAGAACATCAATAATCCATCTAGGAACCTTGAAATATCAACCCTTTAGTCAAACCAACGAACTCAAACAATGTGACGGTCAAGGACTGGGCCGTTATATTCATGTGACGCTCCAGTATTGGGCCGTTATAATGATCTGAATCCAGAACCAAGAAAGTAGACTCAGTTATATGTGACGGTCATATCTTGGGCCGTTAGGTGACTCTAACGGTCCAATCTTGATCCGTTACATATCAAAACCAGAAAACACCGATAGTGCAATCTAATAAATGAGCTTTAATGGTATAACCAACTCGGCGTCCTAGTGGGAATCCCAGGCTCACGGAGAATTACGGAGGCCTTGAAAAAAGATTTCCTAGTCCATTGGAAGGAATATCCAATAGAGAGGTCCTCATGTCCAAGAATAATGTTCCTATAGTGCAAAGTGTGAACTAATGGACAACATACCGGAATATGTGCCATGTACTTAAAGAGATGACTCTATAGATAGAGAGAGAATGTGTAATCAATGTGAAACCAAGATAAAACTCCGTCAATACATCTTTGGAAAATCATGATTTAGATACAAAACTATAGAATTTTAGCACATAAAATTAACATAACTTAAAGTAACTTAAGATACCTAAATTATGCAATTTCTATCATGAATCAGTAAAAAAATCTAAAAGACATGAAATCAGGTCAAGACTTAGATAACTATGCTTATTTATAAGTTAAATTAACTAGTTTCACATTCTGCCTATAGTTACCCTGACGGTCTAGAATGGGTGCGTCACAGTGACTTTGACGGTTTATCGTGAGGCCGTTACAGTAACGTAATGCTCCATTGATGGTGCGTTAGAGACAACAGAAAACTTCAGACACCAAAGAAGGTGTGACGGCTTATCGTAAGGCCGTTATATAATTGTGACGGTCTTACCTTGATGCGTCAGATCGTCTGCTGGCAGTAAAATAAAGAAAAAGTTTATGAAAACATAACATGCCTGGAAATCAAAATACTACAATTATTCTAGGCATGATAAACGAAGTATGGGCCAACTACATGCATGGATTTTAGTGAATAGACAAGATAATATCTTTGATCTTTGATTAGAGCTAAGGATATGTATGTATGCATGAACCCACTAAAACATAGAATTCATGATTCATGATGCATGAAATCAATCAAAACCAGAGGGCTTTTATTTCTAACAGGATATTTTTTCCAATCATGAGACGACCTACCTCTTAACTAAGCTTTGAGCTTCTAATTTGAGTCTGAAAATAGAGCCCTAGCTCTCCTTTTCCAGTGATTTTTCAGCAACTTCCGGCTGCTCTATCTCTCCAACCTCTTGTCCTAAAGATGTGAAATTTTAAGGGTAAGAAGATGAAACTAAGATGATCAAAAAGTTCTAATAGATTGAATTCTAATTATCTCGTTTAGATGTCCTAATCTCCTGATCTTCAGAGGACTTTCGTTCAGATTCCTGGGTAATTATGGTCGAACCAGCAACTTTGGAAGCTTCAATCTCCTTGGTTGCTTGATCTCCTAACATGAAATTTGGAGAGCTATTAGTCTATAGTATACTAAACAAAATCTTCTAAGAAACTTACCCGAAATTGTGACTCCTTACCTTGTTTCTTCACGGGTAAAAGGAAGAGTTGCTCAGGTCAAAAGTAGGTCCTATTTATAGGGTTTTGGCTAGGGTTTGAGGATTAGATCGATTCAAGAGTCCTTAATTTGCCAGAACCTAATCCCTAAGAGTCCTTAGTAATGTTATAAACTCTCCCAAGTCGATCTCTTACAGATAGGATCCCAAAGTTCCAATCTTTTTTGCTCGTTCTTTTATTCACGGAACTATCAAGGTGTAACACATCAGTCTAGGTGCGTTACATGCATGTGGCGGTCGTACGATAGACCGTTACATCCCACGTGCACAGACTTCAACATAACTCAAACCCTTTTGTTAATTATCAATTTTATTATCTATAAAAATAGTATTTATCCGTAAATAGGCAAAATAACCTTCTAGAATATGGGCCAAACTTAATGGGCTTGGTCCTTAGACCTTTTGGATTTTATTTAAATAGGCTAGGTTGATTATTTGACACAATTGGGCCTTATAATGACTTATTAATCCAATTATAAATCTATTTAGCCTTTATTAATTCCTAATAAATTCCAAAAAATTCTATAAATAATCCAAAAATTATTATATAAATTCTGGGGCACTACACCTCCTCACCCACCTTCGACCTAGGAAAAGATAAGTAGGTCTCTACCTCCTCTAAAAGGATGGTGGCTTCAAAAGATGGGAACATGAAAGTGTGGGTCTAAGGGTGTCATATCTCCACCAAGACTGAAATACTGCCAATCTAAGGAAAGCTTGGGTTAGTTCCTAACTAGCACTAGCAGAGGGTGAAGGTGCCAGGACCTGAGGATGGATGTCACAGATATGGGTAGCTCGTGGATCATAGGAGCCATCCATTTCACGGTCGAGTATCTGTTGATTTTATTTTGCTTCTCTATCTTCTTTTTCTTGGGGTCTTAATGATGATATGTAGCAAGATGACGAGCAAATAATCAAAGATCTGCACTCAACCTATGAACATGTGATCATGAACCTAGGCAACCAAAGCAAGGTGTAGCATGGGCATGCTATCTCAATCAAACTAAGCTAAAAAAATAAAGGAAAAACACACGCCGGGGCGTGGAGCAAGGAGTAAAATAGAAACACACCGCGAGGGGTGGAACAAGCAAGGAAATAAAAGATGTGAGATGCGAAAGAGAAAGCTAATGCCCAATACTTAAGAAAGATGTGATCGCCACCAAAGTAAAAACAAGCCAAAGACCTGAAAATACCTCGGAAATAGGTGGATGAAGCACCCACCCACGGGAGAGGAAAGATCAAAGAAACCTGCAGGTCAGCTGAAAGTAACGGCCAGAACCCTGTGCATCACTTGGAAGTAACGGTCGCTCGATAGACTGCTGGAAGAATATGACGCGCATGCACAAGATCGTCAAATAACCTGTAGTAACAAAACGTGAATCCTTTTAACTCCAACTCTTCCAGCCGGCTAGAAGACTTGGGCCTCGTACTGGTGGACCTGTAAACCTGCCAAAGACGTGGAAAGCAAGAGAAAACAACCTAAATTAGCCCTTTAGACAATATAGCATCAATTCTTCAATAAACACAATATCATCAAAAGGAAAGGGAAATACCGGAAGTTTTGGTTTTTTAACCCCTCTGGGCGTTTTAAAAGATTGGGAGGATGTTTAGATGATGAAAACCAGTGAAAAACGTGGAGAAAGGAGAGAAATAATGCTTATGATGAAAGGGAGATGGAAAAGGAATTCAATATGCAAATATGAACTTTGAACCAAGAGGAACAGATACTCCCTTCACCAGGCAGCAAACGAACGTGAGAAGCACTTCTCCTTGATCAAACGTGACTCTAAAATGCGGCAGCACTTCGACGCAAACTCCAGAATTTCCTCCCTAGAGCATGAAGTCAAGGGTTCTATTTATAGACCCTCAAACCCTCAGGTCGAGCAGAGGAAAATCCAGCAAGATAAAGGGACAACTCTTAACAAATCCTTGAAGATAATATCACCAAGAGTCCATAGAATCAAACAGAAGGTCCTGAGGATCAGATTTGGAAGAGATATCGTCAATCCAAGTTCTTATCTCGACCACGGAGTAGCAGAGAAAAGGCCTGAACTGCCAGGACTCTCTGAAGGAAGTAACGGCTGCACGACAGACCGCCACAGTGAAATAACGCATCAAGGAACATCCGTTACTTTCAACCTTATCCCAAAGAGATAAGATCAACAGGAAGAAGATCAAAACAATAGGACTCTGTAAAGAAAGCAACGGCCAAGGCATGGGGCGTCACAATGAAACAACGGCTGCACGACAGACCGTTATATTCAACATATAGGCCAAAGGATAAGCTTTGAATCAAGACCTTAAGCTTCAGGACTCTTCAAGGAGTAACGGCCCAGGACCCATCCGTTATAAGGAAGAAACGCGCCTGGGACAGACCGTTATTATCAATGAGTTCAAAAGAAGGAATGAAGGTTTTGCTAAGCTTTAGTCAAAATGAAATGCCACAAAGAGCCACATCCGATCAAGGAGTCAAGACCCAAGAAATGATCTTCAACTAAACAAAGAGACTCGATGAAGAGTGAACAACTCGGAGCATCATATATAATGAATAAAGAGATGACCCGACTTATTGGTCATAAAACGGGTGTCAACAGATGCCCCTCCTTAACGTCCTCTTTGCAGGGGAGCGAGCGGAGGTGAAGCGGAAATGAAATGGAACATGGAGATGAAGCGGAAGTGAAGTGGAGTGGATCAAAAAGAGGGCGTTAAGGTAAACGACACCCGTTCTTTACCAACAAGCGATAGGAATTTTCTGGAAAACTTCGAACTGATCACAAGGAAATAGCCAACCAAAGGACGCATGTCTGGAGGAACTAACAACTAAGGAAAGGAAACACGGCTAGCCGCCGGAGGCAACGGAAAGGAAAGAGAACTGACTAAACTCCAGACAGGAATCTTCAGCCAACCAAATCGAGCGACGAGATCAAAGGAAACCTTCTAATTCAGAGTGGAATAATTCTCCTCATTCGAGATCAAGAACACAGCTATTCACCATCATCGATCTACCTTGAACAGATGAAGCACATGAATGCTCAAAAGATGCGTATGATGCATGCTGGGCTAAAGAAAAAGAAATCTTTAAAACAAATGCAAAGAAAGATGAAATATCAAGATACTCGAGAATAATATTGCTAAGCTGAGAAACCAGGGTCAGGACACCATCTGCAACCACAACGTGCAAGACAGAACCATCGTCCCCAAATTTTTCCAACCTAACGGCCTATCCAACGATTAAACATGTGAACTTAGATCATCATCATTTTTGTTTAAGGGGAACATCAGATCCCAGAACACATGAATGACCAGCCGGTTCTCGAGATAGTATATTATAAAAAACATATAGTAATGCATTAAAGGATAAGGGAAAGAGATACAATACCTGACTTACCTGCTTGACGAACGGCAGAGCGTGACTTTGTTCATAAATTCCTTCATGGAAAGAGGTTAGCCAATAACAAATATGAACACGAATTAAGGCATAACCATTTGTACGTGCGAGGGGCATCAATAATGAACAACATGGAAGAAAATGGAACCATTTTAACATCAATTAGACCATTTAATTCATCAAGAAACTTGCAAGTTTGTAACGGTCTAGTGTAAGGGCGTCACACAAAATAACGGACCAGCCCTGGGCCGTCATAAACCAGGCGGTTCACATTCTTCAATAAAACAGGGCCAACACATGTAACGGTCGAAGACAGACGCGTCAGAAGGATGTGACGGTCGGTCGATAGACCGTCACATTTCCTGAGCGTTCAAAAAAATAAAACCCGAACGGTCACGGCCCATTCATTCCACATTCAACACCCCAAAACCCTCAACCGAGAAACCCTCGGCGATCACCAACTCCCACTGCTCCAATGGCCGGCGACGAGCCATCCCAGCCGCCTCCACAGAAGAGGGAGAGAGGAAAGAGGAAGGCAATACGGCGGTTCCACCGCCGGCTCGAACGGGAAGCAATCCCGCCGGTGGAAGAAGAACAAACGGCGAGAAGAGATCCAAGGGAGGAAGAGGAAGCTCCCACGGCTGCAGAGGACCAAGAAGAAGCCCCCTTGGGTGAAGAGGAACCCAAGGAACCAGCAAAGAAGAGGAGAAGGGGCATGGACCGTGAGGTAGGTCCCCTCGCCCTAATTTCAATTTTTGATTTTTTTGAATTTTATTATGTAATGCATGCGGGGTTGAAGGGTAGAAATGGGTCCACGAACCCATTAGGAATGATTGTAGGCCATTTGGCCAAGGTGAGAGATCACGGGATGCAAAGGAAAAAAAACCCAAAGGCAGACGATGTGACGGTCCTGCCAGCGACCGTCACACGCCTGATGCGCCACCCTGAGTGCGTCAGAGCCAAGTAACGCCCCAGCCCAGGGCCGTTACATCTACCAGAGATCCAAACTATTTTTAGGGTTTTCTAATTTCTGAATTTTTGTTTTCTTTTAATTTTATAAATGTTTATGCAATGATTTTATGATGCAATCAACTAACCAATGATCTATATGAATGCAGGGAAAGAGAAGAACGCGGATCTCCTGGCTGCAGATCCGGGCAGTGTACCAGGCATTGCCCGATTACCAGAGGGAGAGACTGGCCGGGATGGGATTCGCCGAGGTGCTCAGCATCGAGGTGATCCGGATGGACACGCCCTTGCTGTACGCGCTGCACGAGAGGTGGGACCCAATCAGCAGAGCCTTCATCTTCCCGTGGGGCCACATGATCCCCACACTAGAAGACATAGCGAGGATTACGGGATTGAGAGTCCACGGAGCTGCAGTGACAGGATGGACGTACGGCGACTACCGGGAGATGGCACAGCAGCTGCTCGGACTGGATCTGATCAGGCCGGGACAGTCCTCATCTCAACTCTCGAGATCAGTACTGCAGGAGAGCTTGGGGTTGAGAGGAGCAGCGATCGCCGTAGGAGAGCTACCCGAGGAGCATCTGGGCAGAGTGATAGACCAGGTGCGCCCTTACGTGGCGGCGGAGGCAGGACCTGAGGGGGATAAAGTGCTGCGACGCTTCCTGATGCTGCTATTCGGGAAGCTCCTCTTCGCGACTCGGGCGGACGTCATCAGCTGCAAACTGCTTCCGATGATAGAAAACTTGCACAGAGTCGGGAGATATGCATGGGGAGCAGCAGTGCCGCGTTCCTGTTCGAGTCCCTCAGCACGACGGATCGACAGACAATGCTGGGCGGCTTCTCGCCTCTTCTGCAGGTGAGTGTAATTTAAATGATTTCTATATTATGCAAAAAAAAATGTTTATGCCATGATTATGCAATTTGACTGACTTAATTTCTAAAATGCAGATCTGGAGCTACATGTATCTCCTGGGCATCGGGAGAGGCACACTACTCCACCCCGGCCGCATCCCGATTGCGAGGCGATGGACGGTAGCGAGGGACACAGGGTCGATCATCAGACTGACCCGGACGATCCAGGACGACCTGGACTCCTACCCACACACGTCGGTAAGTCCAGAACTCGAAATGATTTCTACATGCTTTTAAATGCTTCTACATGATGAACTTATATGCTGATGAATGGACTTAATGTTTCTAGGTGAGATGGATCCCGTACCGCGGCGAGGGTTACACGGGACAGCCGTGGGTAGAGGCGGCCTTGTCGTACAGGGGGCGAGACATATGGCTGCATTGCATCCACATCATCGAGCCTCTGCACTACAGGCTGATCCTGCGGACTCGGGGACTACACCAGCCCGAGGTGACCTTTCCGTGCCACAGTGATGACCACCCAGGCAAGGGGCATCAGTGGCAACGTGGATTGGTGTGCCCGAAAGGCGAAGTACGTCCACGACTGGAATAGGCGGGGCCGAGTGGTGAAGGAGCGAGATGAGAGCGACGAGGCATATCTGAAGGCCTTCGCTCGACTCTACGGCGACCGGGTGTACCGAGGTACCCGACGACCGGTATGCAACTCTACACCTTAAACCTCTTTATATGCAAAAAAATGCAATGTTATATGTAAATGACCCATATGTTTTCTAAATGCAGCTAGACCCTGAGGGACGGATAGTCGAGCTGGAGGGATTACTTCACTCCACCATCCAGCAGCGGGACGAGTACCGGACCGCCCTGGAGCTACTGGTGAGACTCTAAACTTAAACTTAAATGATTATGCTTATGAAGTGCTTAATGTGATTAATCATGACAATGCAGCGGGCCGAGGGAGCCCAACGAGCTGGACCGGATGCCCCATCGTCTTCCTCTCAGCCTGCGGGAGGCAGGGCAGAGCAGGATGCCGAGTTTGCTCGGGCGGTTGCCCGGGCCGAGGAGGCGGAGGCCACCCTCGTAGAGCGGGTAAGATGCTAAAATGCTTATGCTCATGATGATGCCAATTAAATGCCTTATGATTACCTATATGACATGCAATCTACAGGCGAGAGAGGTAGCCGCAGTAGTGGCCGAGGCGAGGCAGGCTCGGTCAGAGGCAGAGCGTCTCCAGGCGGAGATAGAGAGAAGCCGGGTCGAGACAGAGAGAGCCCGAGCAGAAACAAAGCTTGTGCGGGCGGAGATGGCCAGATTGCGAGCGGAGACCCCGCGACGCCCGGATGACGGAGAGGTGGAGCGACTCAGGGCTGACATCGCACGTGTAAGAGGCGAGCGAGATCAGTTCCGAGTGCAGACCTTCGAGATGAAGGGCGCGATTGGGGCCTTGAAGGATGCACTCCGGCTTCTAGGGAAGAGGTCGGGGACAAGCAGCCGGAGCCAGAGCGTGGCCCCTATCAGCGGAGTTTGCGGGTATTTTACCAGTTCTTCCGGCCATCGGAGGAACAAGGAGGCGGACTAGAGATGATAGCCAGAGGGTGAGCACAGCGCCATGGGACCAATAGCCAGGCAGCCCGAGGGTACCGGAGATAGTGATGGCGGCCCGGGAGATAAGTCGGCCGAGTGATATATATATTTTTCCTTTGCCTTTTTGTTATCACTTGTACATGACTTATATAGCAAAATGGAGTAAAAAAAAAGAGATTTCTTTTTGGTCTTTTGTTATTTTGTGCAGGAATGTGTGTTTGTGAAACGCCAAAAACAAATGAAGGATTGTATGTGATGATGAATGTGTAAGATGTGTGTATGAATGCATGTGTGTGATAAATGAAAACAGTTGTGCATGAGAATGTGCGGAGAAGGAGGTGTAAAATGTGAAAGACCGCCAGGTCTAGGCAAGGGCAGGAAGAAATAGCCTCAATTCAGCAGCAGAGAATGTAACGGTCCAGGTTCAGACCGTCATAATCAAATAACGCGCTAGATAAGGGCCGTTAATCATGACAGTGGTCAAATTGTAGCTGGGGCTACAGGAAAAGTGACGGTCAAAGGAAGGCGCGTCAAAGACAAATAACGGCCTAATGCTAGACCATTGATCATGGCAGAGCGATGGTTTGCAGGGCAACTAGCAGGAAATGCGACGGCCCAAAGGAGACGCGTCAGGGTGAAGCAACGGTCCTGACCAAGACCGTCGGGAAATTTTTAGCCCAAAAGCCAAGGAGCTGAACGGCTGAGGGTGTAATGGCTCAGTGTTCACGCGTTACGAAGGAACGACGGTCAAACTCTGGACCGTCAGACTTCACAGAACAGGAACGTGCGAACTTGAACCTATAGGAAATGCGACGGCCCCATTCTGGCGCGTCAGAGACAAATGATGGTCCCACGATGGACCGTTGGAGCCTGAGTTGTGTTCCGAGACGGATTGAGCCATGAGAGCCTAAACCCGAGATTTATCCACTTAATCTCCCACTATAACTTATCTAGATTGAAGATAAGGCCTCCTAACTCAAGTCTTATTCTTTTAAAACCAAAATCAAGCCTTTAAAACTTGGAAACTCAACCAAAAATCGTAGCTTTGCTGAAACCTCTGCTCTAGGGCTGAAAGACCACTCTGAAAGGCAGAAATCAAGATGAAGAGAAGCTTTGAGGTGATGGCTATGGAGGAGAAGGTCTACATCGGACCTAAGGCTGCAAGAAAGGAATACGGAGAGCTTCAACGGCTAACCTCGATTCCCAAGCACCTAAGCTCTAATGCTCAAAGGGTGGTAAGTCCCAATAACCCGGCCAAGTTCAGAATTTTCTGCACTTCAATTCCTTTCATGACTCCTTCTTCTTCTCCTTCTTAAGCCCCTTCCTGGCCCAAGATGCTATTCAACTTTGAAGTGGGTGGCTCCCATGGTAAAGGCACTCCCTATAGAAGTCACATCAATCCTTAAAGCATGGCACCTTCAACCTCTCTTGGTCTTAGGCAAAAACTTCCAGAAATTATCTTTAGATTGGCCAAGTATTTCAGCTCTTGTAGAACTATGGCATCCACAAACTCATACCTTCATCTTCCCTTCCTTTGAAGCGACAGTCCTATTAGAAGAGGTAGAGACCTACCTAGCCCTTCCTAAGACTAAGGTGGGGGATGAAGACCGGGTTTGCTACACGGTTGAGCCTATTGACCCGTCCTTGATCTTGAGTGATTTTATCCATAATCCGAAGGACGTGAGGACCATGATCAGCCCACACCACATTCATTTGATACCCTTGGCACAATGGATAGTGTCCCATTGCAAGAACAAGTGGGAGAGACACGAAGCAATAGCCAAGGCGGTGGCGGTGTGCTTATGCGGAGTCTTCCTTTTCACCACAACCGACCACCTTTTAGACATAAAAAATCTCAGCATTATTAGTGGGTTGTGGCGGGGAACGTCCATCTCTCAAGCGATCCTCTCATACCTCTATGAAGGACTAAGTTCAGCTTGCCTAGGAGGGCCTTTGTTCGGCTCCATGATACTCCTTGAGTGTTGGATGGGAGTAAGAGTCAAATTCCAACCAAAGGAAGACATAACTTCGGCCAGCCGAATCTTCAGGAGCCACCCTCTCTTCTTCATTGGAGGGGCATTTGGATACTCTTCACAGGTTGAATGCAAGACGGCGGATAAGAAAACTCGGGATGAATGGCGCCTCTTCTTCAACACTTTGCCAATAGACAAGTTCAATATGCGACCAAGAATCCTTCGAAGCACTCCTCTTAAAATACCGCGGCGTCAAGGCCTGGACCTCAGCTAGTGGGGAACACTACAATGGCGATCTACAACCCGCACCGGTGCCATCTTCAGATCAGACTTCCAAGAACCCAAGCTCCTGCACTATCACACTACCCTCCCCTTCTATCTAGGAAGATAGGGACCGAGGAGGATGAAAGAGCGATCCGGAACGCGCTGACCATGTGGGAGATCAGCAAAGTGCGCCCGTGGCAAGAAGAAGTTGACGAGAACGACGAAGCACGCCGAGGCTACGTGAAAGAGTTGAGGAAGATCCGCCCTCTTGCAGATGAAAAACTTAATGTAGCTTAATTTATTTTTTATTTATGAGAGATGTTGGTTGTATGACAAAAGGTTGGAATTTTGTGAATTCAGTTTTCATTAAGCCTGATTGAATGAGATGAGATTGTCTCATGTGAATGAGCAAGAGTTTTGTGGCTTGATCGTCTGGGATGATGTGAACAGGCAGAGCCTCTGGAGTATGTAACGGATGTGCACTGGGCCGCTATAAAGAAATGACGGTCTGACGATAGGCCGTCAGAATGGAAGCACGAAGAACCCTGTTCTCTGAGGGATGTAACGGTCAAAACTCAGGCCGTTAGAGTAAGTAACGGTCATAACCCTGGCCGTTAGAATGATGGCTGCTGAAAGAAAGAAAGTTTATGCAAGAAGAGGAGTGACGGTAAGGATATGACCGTCAGGTGATTATAGCGGCCTGGTGATGACGCGTTACAGCCTTTGAATCTGCATAATTATGAGCTTCTCACTTTGATCTTGATCTCGTATTCTGCGCACACTTTAAACATGAAACAAGTTAGATCTGCTCTTAGACTCAACCCCTTGCCTTGAAGCAAGTTAGATAATGACCGTTTCTCAATATTCGGTCAAGGGGTGGAGCCTTGTTAAAATAGGCGGAAAACATAATAAAAATAATGCAATGCATGCAATGCATATGATGGTGTTTTTGGGGGGTTTTGGAGAATATCTGATTTTTGTGAGACTTTGAAAATATTTGATTTGTTTGGACTTTGAAAATATTTGATGTTTTTGGATTTTGGAAATATTCTAATTTTTTTTGGGTTTTGGAAAATATTAAATTTGTTTGGATTTTGAAAATATTTAATTTTTTTGTATTTTGGAAAACCAGTGCTTCCCCAGCAGCGTGAGCCCTTCCTTGTTGATATCGAGTCCCGGGGTGGGTGTGAGAGAAGGTGACGACCCCTGGACAAGGTCCAATTGTCATGACGGTGTTTCTGCCAGGGCCATACCCAGGGTACTAATCTTGGTCCTAAAAGAAAAACAGAATACGGGGGGTAAGCTTTAGGCCAGATATAAAAGTTTTTAAGACTTGATTTCCTTTCCGTACAACCCATTAGAGACTTGGTCTGTTGTGCCGGGGCTTTGAGTCCGTCATCGAACCTTAATCCACCCTAGGCATGCATGCGACCGGGCTCATAACGTCCCGCGGGGAACTGTACTGCCACTCTTGTCATGCCTAGCTTTTATTGCTTTGCCTTTCTGGGGCTTTGGAATTCATAATTCATACTATATCGACTTTGAGGTGATGCTTTTGATTTTGTCATAGAGATTGCCCCTTCGCTGTCTCTTTTGTTTCTTGTGGCATTAGGTCATAACGGACTGCCCCTATTTGAGACCTCCTCTCGTGAGGGTGTTTGGATCGATTATCGCCTCTTTATTCACCTCTTGCCCCTGGTTTTAGCTGAAGGAAGAAACGGACAGGGACCTTGACTTTCCCCCAAAGCATGGCCAAGGAGAAACGTTGTCCTTTCTCAACGTGGAAAACCTGACCAGGGACGTCGTGTAGTGTGTGATTGCCTCACTCGGGACTCCTTTAGTGACAGGAGGAACATCTTGCCGCCGGGGTAGCACATGGTTAGACTCTAAGGAAAGAAACGCTTAAGATACAACCCATTCCACGGGTGAGAGAGCTCCTCACCTTCCGCGTTTACTAAACGATAAGCATTTCCTGGATAAGCTTCTTTTACGACAAATGGCCCTTCCCAATTAGGTTGTAATTTAGACCTAGGACCTGCAGATCGAATGAATTTTTGTTTCAAAACCTTTTTAAAACTTACGTTCGATTACCTTCTTTTGAAAATAACGCGAAACCCTTTTTTGATAAACGGATACATGATCGGCCGCATTCATCCTCTTCTCAACTAAGAGTTCCAACTGAACCAGCAATGCCTCTCGACGTTCATCGAGATTAAGTTCCTTATCAAGCTGCACTCTAAGGGAAGGGATCAGGATCTCATATGGTAGCACCGCCTCCATCCCGTAGGTAAGAGAATAGAGAGTTTGTCCCGTAGGGTTACGGACGGAGGTGCGGTAAGCCCACAGAGATTCCACTAATCTTTCTGGCCAATCAGAAAACTTATGAGCTTCACATGTTTTCTTGATGATTTTAAGAAGGGTTTTATTAGTGGCCTCGGCTTGGCCGTTGCCTTGAGGATAATATGGAGATGAATGATGCAATGCAATATTGAACTTCTTACATAGGTCCTTGAGCTCTTGGGAAACGAACTGGGGTCCGTTGTCGGTGATGCTGCTGCTTGGCACTCCGAACCGTGAGATGATATTCTTCATAATAAAGCGGCACACCGTTGTAGCTTTGATCTCTGCATACGCCTCGGCTTCAGCCCACTTGGTGAAGTACTCAGTGGCGGTAAGGATAAAAGATTTCTGCTTGATCTGGGAATTAGGATCATCGAGCGGGCCGACAACGTCAAAGGCCCACATAGAGAATGGCCAAGGAGCGGTCATAGGATGGAGAGACGAAGCTGGAGAATGAATTTTATCAGCGTGGAGCTGGCACTTAAGACACCTCTGGACATAGAGGGAGCAATCTTCCTCTAGAGTGGGCCAATAGTAGCCCTGCCTCAGGATCTTCTTCGCTAGAGCCTGGCCATTGACATGACCCCCACACTCACTAGAATGGGCTGCTTCGGCCACCTTCCAAGCTTCAACATCATCTAAGCATCTCATGAGCATCCCATTAGTAGTGCGCCTGTACAGTTCTCCTGCGACAATAGTATACCTTGCGGCGGCTCTTTTGATTGACTTGCGTTGCTCAGCAGTTGCCCCTTCTGGGAACAATCCCTCCTTACAAAACAACTCGATTTCATGATACCAAGGCAACTCTTCTTCGTCCAAGATCTCTTCTAGCTTTGTTAAAGATACTTCCTTAAGATCTCCCTTCTCAGCTCTTGCCTCTACAGATTTCCTAAGATTGATGAACCAAGGGTCCTGAAGAGAGGGTGCATCCAATCTCTGAACGACGATAGTCTCAGTGCTCCGACTGAGAGGAAAAGATAGGGAAGAAGCAAGGGATGCCAGAGCATCAGCTAGAATGTTCTGAGAACGGGGAGTATGGATATAGATCAGCTTACATAATTGCCTGGCAAGGAGCGTGACTAGATCTTGATAAGGCTTGAGCTTGGGGTCACGAGTACGGTAAGTGGTCAGAACTTGCCGTAGGACGAGCTGAGAATCTCCTATAATGTTTAAATAGCGCGCGCCTAGGAGATAGGCATGCTTTAGTCTGGCCAGGAGAGCCTCATACTCAGCGATGTTGTTGGTAGCAGGAAACCGAAGTTGATAAGCAAAGGGAATGGTCACCCCCTCTGGAGTAAGCAGAACAGCACCGATCCCTCGGCCTTGAGAATTGAGTGCACCGTCGAAGTGCAGAGACCAGAAGGGGTGATGAGAGATAACAGAAAGATGCTCATCAGGGAAATCGTCCTGGATGGAATCGGTGTGAGGAATGGGGAGATGAGCGAGATGCTCAAAAATGGCATATCCTTTGACCGCCTTCTGAACAACAAAGGTGATGTCGAATTGAGAGAGGAAGCTCTGCCAGCGAGCTAACCTACTAGAAAGGACGGGCTTTTCTAAGAGATAGCGAATCGGGTCCATTCTAGAGATCAACCTAACTGGGTGGACAAGAAAATAGTGTTTAAGCTTCTGAGCTACCCACACTAAGGCGGCACAAGTCTTCTCCATAGCGGTGCATCTGGATTCGGCTGGGTTGAATAACCGAGAGAGGTAATACGCAGCCCGCTCTTTTCCTTCATCATCCACTTGTGCTAAGACCGCCCCTAGGGAGTTCTCAATGACCGAGATATATAGGATTAGGGGTTTCCCAGGGACAGGAGGTTGCAAAATCGGGGGATTGGACAGATATTCCTTCAAGTCCTCGTAGGCCTTTTGACAATCTTCATTCCATTCAAACTTAACCCCCGCCTTAAGCAATTCATAAAATGGACAGCACCTTTGAGAATGTTGGGATATGAATCTTCTAATGAATTACAATCTACCAATCAATCCTCGAAGTTCCGTAATGTTCTTAGGTGGAGGCATATCCATGATGGCCTGTGCTTTGTTAGGATCAATCTGGATCCCCCGTTTGCTCACTATAAACCCTAGCAGCTTCCCTGAGGAGACTCCGAATACACACTTCTTCGGATTCATCTTAAGCTTGTACTCCCTGGCTCTTTACAGTACCTTAGCCAGAATAGAGGGGTGCTCTTCCTTAGTCCTTGATTTCACCAAAATGTCATCCACGTAAGCTTCCATATAGATATGCATCATGTCATGGAAGATGGCCATCATCGCCCTTTGATAGGTGGCGTCCGCGTTCTTCAGACCAAATGGCATAACCACATAACAGTACGTGCCCCAGGGCGTGGTGAAGGAATTTTCTCTTGATCTTCAGGAGCGAGACGGATTTGATTGTAGCCCGAATATCCATCCATGAATGATAGAGCTTCATACCCGGCGGTGTTGTCTACTAGGACGTCTATATGAGGCAGCGGGAAATCATCCTTGGGACATACTTTATTGAGATCCCTGAAATTGATGCAAATACGCACCTTTCCATCCTTCTTGATAACAGGGACTATGTTTGCCACCCACTGAGGATATAGAACAACTCTGATGAATCTGGCCTTATATAACTTGTCCACTTCTTCCTTAATCCTTAAGGCCATGTGGGGGTGAAATCTTCTTGACCGTTGTTTGACAGGTGTTGCCCCTAGTTTAAGCACGAGTCGATGTTCCACTAAAGAGGGGTCAAGACCTGGCATGTCCTCGTAAGACCAGGCGAAGGAATCGCTATACTCCCTTTGAACTTTGATTAAATCCTCTTCTACTTGTGGAGGGAGGTTAGCAGCAATAATGATAGGCCTTGGATCTTCTTCAGTCCCCAAGTTGATTTCCTTTGTAGGTTCGTCCACTGCCGTCGACGGCTCGTCGAATCTCTTCAGTCCTTGTGCATACAGATCGGCAGTGTCATCTACATTGCTGTCCTCATTAACCGGATCTTTTTCACCCATGATTTCATAGACGCGGAGTCCGTCATCGCCCCACGCCCCTTCTATTTCCTCTTCATCCTCAATCGTAATTGCCATAGCAACAAATTCCAGACATTTTAAAAGGGCATGACAGCGCTGAGCTAGGTCTTGCAAGAACCTATCAGGAACAGATTTGGGAGGACGCGCAAGCGGGCGTGGCTCAGAGGAGGAAGGGTTGGATGACCCAGAACAAGACCCTACTTCTTTAGACCTAACTAATTCTACTTCCCTAGACTCGATAGACCCTAATCCTAACCTAGGAGAAAGGAGACCTAGTGGAAGGGAAGGAGCAGGGGACTCGTGCCCCTGGGATGAGGATGGAGACAGGGTAGCATAATCTTCCACTGAAATCTCCATTTTGAATTTGACATTTTTTTTTGGAGATCAACAGAGACTATACAGCAAGATGGAGGAGGCGGGAGCTGCATAGGGAATAGCTCAGGGAAGATGCAGTCAAAGAAGGGATCGAAAGATGAGAACCACATCTCGTGGAGTTGGGTGTTGGGAGGAGGAGGAGTGAATAGAGTGGATAAATCAATGGGCGGGCAGTGCCCGCAAGCGCAAGGAACAAATAGAATCTCGGGCGGATCAACGAAGGATGGATTTACCATGATAGGAGAAAGACGGGGTAAGAACTCCCATTGCTGGAGGAGAGATTGAAAGCGGGAGGGAGACCAAGAAAAGACAATCGGCGAGCTCCCCTCCTCCCGTGGATCATCATCTGGCCGCTTCTTCGGTCTCCATTGCATGAGCCGAACCTCTTGCTTCTTTTGGCAGTCTTCTTCATGAAACAACCCCTGAAGGGTTTGACCATAATCAAGCATATCATGTTCTGGCCTTTTTAGTGCCGGCGGAGGACTGGCAATCGGACATACTGTATTTCTCTCTAACGGAGTTGGCTGCAGAGCTAACGTGCCGGGCTGGAGAGGCCCTCGGACAAAGTGCTAGCGGTAGTCCCAGGTGAGTGGCCCAGAATCACCCATCACAGATAATGCGGTTTCTTTATAGCCAAGACCTCTCCTGCCCATCTTTCTTCCCTTGGGTATGGGGTTGGTCATTCCTTGTAATTGTGCACCGAGGCCTCTCCCCGGTTGGTAGCCCAGTTTCAGTATAATGTTCCAGCCTTTTGAGTCTCGGATTTGGGGCTTCATCTTGATGTTAACTAGAGTAGTGATGGGCCTAGGAGGCGTATAAGCCCAAGGGAAGTTTAAATCCAGCACTGATATGACGGGTCGGCTGCTTGGCCAAAGTGTAGGAAGAATCTGTTCTGAAATGGCCTTAACCGATTGCACTGTAGATAGGCTTTTGACCTTGATGACCCTCCCTTGGAAAGGGAATTTGACGCACTGATGTGCGGTGGAGGGCACGGCACCGAGCGTATCCAGCCATGGATGACCCAATATAGCCTTGAACATAGGGTCGATATCTAGTACATAGAATTCTACGGCCATTGTAAGGGGTTCGAGCTCTGCTTGGATAGTGACCACCCCGTGACATGCTCGCCTTGAATTGTCATATGCTGCTATAGTGGTCGAGGTAGGTCGTAATAACTCTTCGGATATGTTGCAAGCTCGTAGAGTGCTGAGTGGGCACACATTGATTGAAGCCCCTGTGTCAACCAGTGCTGCTTCAATGCTGACTTTGTTCAGAGTGATTGTAATGCAGAGCGGCATTTGCCGAGCTTCCGGAAGCGCTAGCTCGGATTCTGAAAATGTGATTGCTGGCCCGTTGGAAATAGTTGCTAGGGCCGTTGGTAAGCTGTCGACTGCCATATCTTCGCTGACCATTACCTTCTGTAAGAAATCTCTCAGTGCATCCTGATGAAGGGTAGACCTTTTGATCAGCTCCAGCACAGATATTTTAGCGGGCACTCGATCCAGATGATGCAGCAAGTCATATTGAGTACCCGGCAAAGGTTCAGTTTCTGCCTGCTCGACTGTCGGCTGAGAATACTGGGGATTAGAAGTAGTAGGGTAGTTCCGATAGAACATCTTCCCGCTTCTTAAGGCGCAACTTGTAGCGGCCGCGGCATCGGTGGATAGTATGATGGGCCCTGCGGAGTGAATAAGCGGAGTAGGCGGTGTAGGGGAGATGAGTAGGTGGGATGTGAGGTTAGTGGGGGTAATGGGCGGTGGTGAGCGGATGATGGTGAAGGATTGATGGAAGGCGGGATGGTGATGGTGGGTGGTACGGATGGAGGGAGTGTTGGTGGAGGTGTCAAAACGGGTGATAGGTTAGGTGATGGCGCGATGATGGTGGCAGGGGTAAATGGCGAGGGGTATGACGGAGTGGTGGGTGGTAGTAAATTTGTTGGAGCGGGCGTAAACGGGAGGACAAGTGGAGAGGATATTGGGTGTGAAGGAAGGACGAAGGAAGGGGTAAGAGGATTGCGGTGGTTGTGGTGGAGGGCCATGACTTGTGGTGTGGTGCCATCGTCATCAAAAGACCACTCGGCACTAGGGGCCGGGGGTTGAACTACGTTCACTTGAGCCGGTGTAGGCGGCTGAGGTTGCTGTAGAGCAGGCGGATGATTTGGCATCGGATTTTGATGGATCCCCAGATCTTGAGCCTGTTGTAGTTGTTGTTGTGGTAGTGGCTACTGCGGCTGCGGTGCTTGTTGCTGCTGTGCTTGCTGCCTCGGCTGCTGCCCTCTTTTCTCTTTGATTTCAACAATGGCCCGATGCATCGTGGCCCAATCGATTCTCTGTCCCTCATGGAGATCGTATACCAGATCCCGGAACTGATAACATCCTTCGATAGTGTGGCCTGGCTGCCTATGGAACATGCAACATTTCGTCTGATCAACGGCTGGGTTCCAGTTAGGCCGTTCCGGAGGAAGTTGAATTGCATTCACCGACATAAGAGCTGAGAAGATATCCGTGAGGGTCTCTGGCAGTGGAGGATATTGTGCCCTCTTGGGAGCCGGGCTCTTGTTGTTCGGATTATTGTTATAGCCGTTGGGTGGAGGGACATTATGGTATTGCGGAGGTGGTGGTTGTTGCTGCGGAGCGATGAAGGCGTTTTGTGGAACGGTGAAGGCAGGCGGAGGGTTTTGTGGAGCGACTTGAAAGTTCTGTGAAGCGGGATTTTGTGGAGTGCGGGGGTTTTGGGGGAAGCGGAATGGTGCGGCTTGGAATGGAAAGGCAATGGCTTGTACCTGTTCGTTTGTCTGGACCCCCTCGGTAACCGGCCCTTGTGGTTTCTTGTGATATTTGGGCTTTTGGTTTTCAAATAGGGCGTGTATGGGAGAATCCTTGAACTGGGTTTGTATGAAGCGCGCCCGGCTGTAGAGTTGATGCATGTTAGCTATATCATTCATTGCCAGGATGTTCCTGAAGGTCGGGGTAGCATTTGAAATGAGCAGCTTGACCTTCTCTTCCTCCGGAATGTGGCCAGGCACTCTAGCAGCCATCTGTCTCCACTTGTCTGCATAAGTGGTGAACTCCTCATCTGGCTTCATCTTCTCGGCTACTAGATCTGTAAATGAGTATTCCGGGCCGACCCTGTCTTGGAACCGCTGGATAAATTTGTCCTTTAATACCTTGAAACTTTCAGCTTCTTCTAGCGGCAAAGAGTAGAACCACTCCAGAGCAACACCATCCAAAGATCGGCGGAATAAGTACGCCATAAGGCGATCATCATATTGGAACTGTGCCGACTCGTATAGAAAATCCCTCACATGAATGAAGGGATTGCCGTTCCCGTCGTACTTGCGATAGCTGGGGAGCTCTGATTGCAGAGGGAACCGAATGTTCTGAAAGCTCGGGACAGGAACATCTGCCAAAGATTGTGGGCCAACCCGCTTCTGGAGGAAATCGAGTTGTTGCTGCATGGTGGCCCATTTATCAAGCAAGTCCTACTCTCGGGAGGGAGCAGGGGTAGTGAAGGACGCTAATTGAATTTGAGGAGCAGATGGAACGATTGTGGTAGAAGGTGGAAGCCCATAGGCAGGAGCAGAAGGATAGACAGTGGAAATGGGGGGCCCATAAGAAGGATATTGGGCCTGAGACTGGCCCAGATTAGAATGGGCTTGAGCCACCCCTTGCTGAGGGCGCAAGAAATCTGAAGGGCCCATGAGAACTTGCGGATCCATCGGGCCCGATGTATGATGATCCACCTGAGCAAAGGAAGGGACTGGTGACTTCCCTTTATCAAAAGATTGATATGCTGAGTTGGAAGATTGGCCCGTCTCCATGCCTGTAAAAGTGATGGTCCGAGGTTGGACCGGGGTGAGATCAATCGGAGTGGGCTGGACAGAGGGCCCACTAATTCTAGATGGATCGATAGGAGGGTTGGATTTAGAAGGAGATGCGTTGGACCCTTGCATGGCCTGATAAAGAACTTGAAGTTGGGTCGGATCCAATTGGGCCATCATCTGAAGAATGGAGCTCACGGAAGGAGTGGAGAGAGAAGGGGTAGCTTGACCACCTTCTATAGAAGTGGAGGATGGAAGGGGGGTAGTCCCCTCTCCAGAAGAAAAGGTGATAACCTAGGAGGGTTTTCAAGGAGCCCTTGAGGAAGAGAGTCCTCTTGGGAACGGGGAGAATTGAATGATGCCATGGCGGACTCGAAGAGAGGATTGGAATAGAACGTGAAGAAGGAATTGACTTGAGAAGATGGTTCGGACGGACGAAAACAACTCCACATGCAACGGACAACCTTGACGATGCAAACAATCAACACAAACAATCACACAATGAGCAACCAAACTCGGATGTTTTAACAAAAGATGTAAGTGATAAAAGATGAAGACACCCAAAGTCAACCAAGTTTGCTTAATATGATGCAGCAAGATTCTTGTGATTTCTCCTTCGGAACTTTAGTGAATTGATTGAAATGTGCCCTCAACAATGGGTTCCTAACAGGAGATGGGTATGGGACTTGGCTTGACTCTAAGTGTAATCACTCCTTCACTTATGCAACCCTAGACACGGGGTGGGAAAGGTACAACCAGCCCAGCGTCCGTGTGGGAATCCACGGCTCGTGAGGACTTATGGAGGTCCCTGGTGTGATTTCCTAGTCGGCCCCAAGGAATATGGAGACGAGAGGTCCTCACAACAAGGTAGGAAGATGCAATCTATGATATGAATGTATGAATGCCCCTATGTGCACCGGAGTGCATGCAAAGTCTAGCCTATGATCTAACAAACAATCATGCACGCAATGATATGGATATATGAAACAAAGCAAGGAGGAAGTCAAGTATCACCCAAGCAAAGGGTCACAGCAAAAACTGTAGAAATAAATGCACCTCGGATGCGTACCTATCTGGAGTATAACGGTCGAGGAACCCTGCGTCAGAATAAAATAACGGTCGAAGACCAGACCGCCAGAAATAATATAACGCAGGGAGGTAGGACCGTCAAATGAGCCAGAGAGCCAAAATCAACCAGAAGTAACAGGAAAAGACCGTGAAAACTCTCGCAGCAGAACAGATATGGCGGTCTAATGACCCTACGTTAGAGGGCTCCAACATAGGGACACAGGGCCGTCAGAACGCTCAGAAAACCAGGATCAACGGGAAATAAGAGGAAAACGGGAGGGGAACAACACAAGAGATGATGGCAGGTTTAACAGGAATCAAAAGCACGATTGGCACAAGTTGTCCCACCGTGATCGCCAAAAAATTATTTGTTGATTTTATTTTGCTTCTCTATCTTCTTTTTCTTGGGGTCTTAATGATGATATGTAGCAAGATGACAAGCAAATAATCAAAGATCTGCACTCAACCTATGAACATGTGATCATGAACCTAGGCAACCAAAGCAAGCTGTAGCATGGGCATGCTATCTCAATCAAACTAAGCTAAAAAAATAAAGGAAAAACACACGCCGGGGCGTGGAGCAAGGAGTAAAATAGAAACACATCGCGAGGGGTGGAACAAGCAAGGAAATAAAAGATGTGAGATGCGAAAGAGAAAGCTAATGCCCAATACTTAAGAAAGATGTGATCGCCACCAAAGTAAAAACAAGTCAAAGACCTGAAAATACCTCGGAAATAGGTGGATGAAGCACCCGCCCACGGGAGAGGAAAGATCAAAGAAACCTGCAGGTCAGCTGAAAGTAACGGCCAGAACCCTGTGCGTCACTTGGAAGTGACGGTCGCTCGATAGACCGCTAGAAGAATATGACGCGCATGCACAAGACCGTCAAATAACCTGCAGTAACAAAACGTGAATCCTTTTAACTCCAACTCTTCCAGCCAGCTAGAAGACTTGGGCCTCGTACTGGTGGACCTGTAAACCTGCCAAAGACGTGGAAAGCAAGAGAAAACAACCCAAATTAGCCCTTTAGACAATATAGCATCAATTCTTCAATAAACATAATATCATCAAAAGGAAAGGGAAATACCGGGAAGTTTTGGTTTTTTTAACCCCTCTGGGCGTTTTAAAAGAGTGGGAGGATGTTTAGATGATGAAAACTAGTGAAAAACGTGGAGAAAGGAGAGAAATAATGCTTATGATGAAAGGGAGATGGAAAAGGAATTCAATATGCAAATATGAACTTTGGAACCAAGAGGAACAAATACTCCCTTCACCAGGCAGCAAACGAACGTGAGAAGCACTTCTCCTTGATCAAACGTGACTTTAAAATGCGGCAGCACTTCGACGCAAACTCCAGAATTTCCTCCCCCTAGAGCATGAAGTCAAGGGTTCTATTTATAGACCCTCAAACCCTCAGGTCGAGCAGAGGAAAATCCAGCAAGATAAAGGGATAACTCTTAACAAATCCTTGAAGATAATATCACCAAGAGTCCATAGAATCAAACAGAAGGTCCTGAGGATCAGATTTGGAAGAGATATCGTCAATCCAAGTTCTTATCTCGACCACGGAGTAGCAGAGAAAAGACCTGAACTGCTAGGACTCTCTGAAGGAAGTAACGGCTGCACGACAGACCGCCACAGTAAAATAACGCATCAAGGAACATCCGTTACTTTCCACCTTAACCCAAAGAGATAAGATCAACAGGAAGAAAATCAAAACAATAGGACTCTGTAAAGAAAGCAACGGCCAAGGCATGGGGCGTCATAATGAAACAACGACTGCACGACAGACCGTTATATTCAACATATAGGCCAAAGGATAAGCTTTGGAACAAGACCTTAAGCTTCAAGACTCTTCAAGGAGTAACGGCACAGGACCCATCCGTTATAAGGAAAAAGCGCGCCTGGGATAGACCGTTATTAACAATGAAGTTCAAAAGAAGGAATGAATGTTTTGCTAAGCTTTAGTCAAAATGAAATGCTACAAAGAGCCACATCCGATCAAGGAGTCAAGACCCAAGAAATGATTTTCAACTAAACAAAGAGACTCGATGAAGAGTGAACAACTCGGAGCATCATATATAATGAATAAAGAGATGACCCGACTTATTGGTCATAAAACGGGTGTCAACAGTATCGTCTCGGGCCGGGGAGAAGCTGGAATAAAGAGAGGAAGAAAAGAAAAGAGAGGAAGGACATATATGTTTTTTGACGTGAAATTGAATGAAATTGAATGAAGCAACATTAACTTACCTCTCTCATAGGGCTGGAGCTCAAATGCCCCAGGATGGCAGTCAGCCGTTATAGCACGCCGTGCTCCTTTCTAGCCAATTTTGGACCTTGGTATCCCACCTCACCCATTGAGCTCCCCTCCAAGGCCCTCTTCATGGTGTTTTGAGGAAGATTGAGAAGGATTTCAAGGTTTGAAAGAGGGTTGATGTGTGAAGGATAAATTTGGAGTCTCCTCTTACTTATAGGGCTTGATTAGAGGCCTAAACCCAGTAGAAGTGAGGTAGGATAGGCCTAGATCAGGTTAAGATAGAGTTTGGGTTGGTTTGAAACACCCACTCTCAGATTGAGACTCTCCAAGAGAGTACCGATCGGACTCTCAGGGTGCCTGTGTACGCGGTCTATCGATAGACCGCTTTGTCCACTGAACGGCCTCATGTAGACCGTTCAACAACCTTCTACACACTTCGGATCCTGGTGTTTGCACGGTCACCGTGGAACCGTTCTATCTTTTGGGCAGATAATAGTGGACCGTTTAGACGCATCTGTGGGTTCTAGTGGAGTGGCTTTCAACGGTCTAAAGCTGGGCCGTGTGAGTCTTGGCACGGTCATTTGGATGACCGTTTAGAAACCTGAAGCCTTTTTTATGTTCTCTTTGCACCAATGATCGCTCACTCGCTCGTCTCCATCTCTCTCTCTCTCTCTCGCTAGTGTCTGTCTCTCTCTCTCACTCACTCGTGTCTACCTCTCTCTCTCTCTCACTCGTGTCGTCTCTCTCTCTCACTCACTCGCGTTAGTCTTTCTCTCCCTCTCACTCATGTCGGGTTAGGAGTCGTTGTTAGTTAGTTAGCATTAAGCATTTGCATTCATTCACACATTCATTCATAAACAATAGAAAAACCAAAAACACATCATATCACTATCACATCCATATGTACAAAGTCCTGTCAAGACACATCAAGCATGTCCCTCTCCCGGTCCTCTACTGCTGTCGCCCGAGCCCTCATGCCTCTTCACTGGCGGGGGCATCGCTGAGGTCGCCTCCTCATGGTGTCATCGGTGCCGCTCCTCCTCCTCATTCCTCCGGCGACTAGAGGAACCTGTGAAGTAACTCATGAAGGAGCCATGGGTGCCATGGGTGCTGCCGCTTGGAGTCTAACTGTGCTCCGACTGTCGACTCATCTACTTATATGCTCGCAGCTCCCCCCTCAGCTCCAACGCCTCTGTGCAAGCGCGGTCCCGCTCCACTCGGTAGCGCTCCGCCTCCGCAGCTCCAGCCCGAAGTCACTCGAGCTCTGTGTGAAGGAGCGCCATCTCGACCGCGTCGGCCGGGCGACTCTGTTCCATCTCCTGCCCAAGGCGGGCTACCTCATCCCGCGCTGCCGCGTGACTCTACTGCAGCTCCTCTCTCAGCCGGGTACCCTAGCCCAGCGACACGGTCGACTCCATCGTCTGCACATGCATGCATCATGGTCAGTCAATTGCATTTCATAAACATAATCAACTAGGAAGGCATAGTGTACTTACCCTCTCGGAGAGTGCTGCCTCGGCCCGTGCCACCATCCGTGCAAACTCTGCCTCCCGCTCAGCACGGTCCGCAGGAGTCTGGGAAGAGGAAGAAGGTGCAACCGCCCCCTGATGCTGGGCTCCCTCGGCTCGCTGCATTCAAAACTTCAAGTCAGTCATTTCATAGGCATAATCACAATCAAGTGTATAAGTAAATTTAAGAGTTAGGGTTAAGGAAACTCACTAGAAGGCTCAGGGCCTGTCGGGCCTCGTCCCGCTCCTGGATGGTCGAGTGGAGGAGTCCCTGCAACTCCGCGATCCTCCCCTCGGGGTCAATCTGCATTTAGGAAGTCCAAGCATCAATGCATAAGCATATAGAAAGCATAATAGGAAGTATTAAGAGTTTAGAAGTCGTACCGGTCGGTAGGCACCACAGAACACCTGGTCCCTGTAGTGCCGGGCGTAGGCCGTGTAGTAGGCCTCCTCGCTCTCCACTCGAGCGGACACCACCCGCCCGGGCGCTGTCAGGTCCGCGATCTGCTCCGCAGCTCGCGTCGTCCAGTCCACCACAATCGCTAGCCCTCGGGGGTGTCACCTGACTCACTCCTCCGGCTTTTCTGGTGCTAGAAACTCTATCACTGGTTGATGGACGCCAATTGTCCTCATCACCAGCCAGAAGTGGAGTGGCTCCACCACGTTCATGCAGTGCAGCCACACTTCTCGCCCTGAGTAGGTACGGGCCGCCACTACCCACGGCTGACCCTCGTGCCCCTCACTCTGGTACGGTGTCCACCGAAACTGTCAAATAGGAAAGTCACATTAGCATCATAAGCATATAAGTTGCATTTAATGAAAAAGTTTGAGTTTAGAGTCGTACCAAGGTGAAGGGCAGTGTGTCTAGGTCATCCTAGATCTCCCGGACCTGTCTCCGGAGGGACCCAGTCTCTCGTGGAGCCATCCACCGCCTCGCGATGGGCCGCCGCTCCGGGTAAGTCTCGTCCCCTCTCCCTAGCCCACGTAGGTGCACGTAGGCCCACACCTGCATTGCATTTCCCCAGATGTCAACATATAGCATTTATAGAATTCATATAGTTAATTGCATAATTAGTTTAAGGGTTGAGTCGTACCAGGAGTAAGGGAGAGAAGCCGCCTAGCATCGTCCGCCGGCTGGTGGATGTCACGCCCCGATGCGGAATATCGGGACTGGCAGTAGAAAACGCTAGTAAAGATAACATGCTAAGCTAAGAATTTACATAACCTCAAGAACAGAAATAACTCCAAATCTATTACAATAACCATCAACCGACTAAAACATAATCAAGCATAACCTCAACTTGACTCCATTACAATAACTAACACAAGCTCTAAGGCATAGCTAGATGTAAAACAACTATAACAATCTCAACATATCTATCAACTGATAAGTCATCACTCTGGACCATTCCCATCCATCTGTGAATCTTCACTTAAGTTGCCTGGAAAGGGGGGAAAATAACTATATGAGCGAACGCTCAGAAGGTAACAACAGGCAAGTGTAAGTAATTAACCAATTAATTACATGTTTATATCAAATGGAAAGAAAAGAAATGACGATCGGATGAAACAACATAAAAAGAAAGTGCTAAAGAACGAAATGGAATAACAATATGGCAGGATGATATAACTACAAGAATTGCAAGTTAATGAACAATATAAATAACAGGAAATTGTAGGAGATTGGCCAATAAGCAAGAATATAACCAAGTCGAACACGATTCAAGTAAGAGATTAAGAGATCATTGTCATAGACATCACGCTAGTCATGCACTCGGTGCAATGTCTCACCATGTCATTACAAACTCTCATGGACACAATTACTTTTCAGGCGCTCTCTCTAGGACCAGACCGGGCCCCTTTGATGTGTTGGCATTGATTTATTGGATCCAAGATCCCAAGTTGTCTAGACTTTAATGAAGTTAAAATGGCCAATTATAATCAAGTACAAACTTACCTCGGAACAACCCAAGGCCAAGTTGAAGGGATACTGTCTAGAATTTCTATCCAGTAGTTCAAGTTATCAAGAACCATCATGTTCTTGGATTCAAAACCATAAAACACGGAGAAAACTCGTCTCTTGATGATATGCGGTCAATACTGGGCCGCTCAAGAACTTGTGCGGTCGACTCTGGGCCGCACTAATAGGAACTGGACTGAAGTTCAGCCTTCGTGAGGTCAAGGTTGAACGGCTGATTAAGGGCCGCTCTTCAACATGAACGGTAAGTATTGGGCCGCACAAGGCCAGAAGTTTATAAAATCGAAGACATGATATGCGGTCCTGACAGAGCCGCTCATTAATTGAACGATCCATTAAGGGCCGCCTGTAAGATGTATGGTCCAACGCTGTCCGCACAACACAGGGCCTAACAAAAATCTAGAAATTCACCGAAGTGGGCTCCCGGGCTGCCATAGGCAGGGTGGAACTGAACCAGGGTCCAGCCGACTGTCTGCTGGTCGGCCAAGGGTCTTCTGGGCTGATCAAATCAGGAATTGGCCGAAGATGGATCAAGGATAATCGGCCAAAACTAATTGGCATTTGCCAGGGATGAACGGTCGCCACAGGGCCATTCATGGGGATATGCGGTCCACTAACGGCCGCACATGTCTCGGTTAGTCCAATTCGGACTATGACTCATATCACAACAGTTCGATTGAGTCCAAGTTCAATTCTAGGGGATAATAATGGTTCATGATTAATGGTTCAGGTCTAAGGTTATAACAAGTGTAAACCTAATAGTCATTTTAATTATAAATGATTCACAATTTAGATTGACGTTCATTGGAAAGATGAATCGAGATCAAGTTCTAATTAAATAAATCAGCAAAAATTATTTACTGTCATGAATTACAGTTTATTAGGTGTGTCGCTAACATGCCATTTACCACTAATCTACTAACATAACATGCCGTAATGATAATTAATATGTTCTGTTATAGATGTGCGGTCTGTTCTGGACCTTACATCTCCATAGACTATCACAGATAGGCCGCACATGCCCCTCAGGTCCGAAGCCCTGCTGGAGATGGACGGTCGGTAGGGTGCCGCTGAGAAGGATGTGTGGTCTGGAACTGGCCGCAGGACAGACATGCGGTTAGTATTCGGCCGCACGTTCCAGGGAAACGATCAAAAATAGAAACCTTTAAATGTTCAACAATAGGCCGCCTGTCTTGGACGTGCGGTCTATCGTGTGGCCGCACAAGTCCAGACAGATCGCTGCCCCCTACGCCTTGCCGACTCCGGCGAGGTTTCTAGGGTTAGACTAAAACATGGAATTCGCATGATATAAAGCATTAAATTTGGGGCTTTTACTACCAACAGAAAGAGCACGAAAAACTCTACAAGATGCATGAAACAATTTTTGTGTTTACAGCCTGAAATTACTACTTAATTGAAAGGGAACTGTTATAACCCTAGTTCTGACATGCTTCTACTAAAACCAAAATTCTCGCAGAACACTTGAAAAAATTTAGGGCTTTCTACATCAATGAAAAGCTGACACGATGATGCTTCCAACCATATATTATTTGTAGGGTTTGGCTTGCTATCACCTACCTGAATCGGATGAAGAAGGAAGGAGAAAGAAAACCCAAGGCGCTGGTACACGTAGCCCCTAATCACTGGAGATCTCCCTCGATCCAGCTCCTCTGCGGCCGCCACTAGTTCTAAACGATTCTAGGGTTAGAGAGCTTCATTTTTATAGGGCACACGCCTTCTAGAGGGTTTTATGTATGGAGTATTCGTTCACGCAAGTTGGGTTGATGCGAACGCCGTCGTAATTGTTGACGTGATCCAATCTCTGCCGATTGCATCTCCTAGGGTTAGAGTTTCGGGAGATTAAAAGAGGGGAAATGATCCTCTCATCCTGGCCTTTAATTTGCCACTGGTTTGGGCTCATTTGATGGAGTATTGGGCTCGAATTTTACGTTTCAAGGTATGGTTAACTAAGTGTTTAATTTGGGCTTAATTTACCAATTCGACCTATTTACAGATTTTATTTGGGTTGGTCACAGAAGATAAGTTTGTTAAACGTGTTATCATCTACAAGAATATAATTTTTCTGGATTTTTATAAAATGGTCAAAATTTAAATTATCCTATTTATTAAGGAATTTCTAATTAATTTCTTGAAAAAAAATCGGGGTATTACACCCTCTCCCACTTAAGGAATTTGGTCCTCCAAATTCAATGCACTTAATAATAAAAAGAGGGAGTGAGATAGCTCACCAAGAATAAGTCAGGGTACTCCCTCCGCATAGTATCTTCTGACTCCCAAGTAGCTTCTTCAGTTCCACGCCGACTCCACTGCACTTTAACCATTGGTATGGAACGATTCCTGAGTTGCTGTTGCTTCCGATCCAGAATCTTGATCGATTTTTCTTCATAAGTCAGATCTTCCTTCAATTCGAAGTCCATATGTTGAATAATGTGAGTGGGATCATACACATATTTCTGTAACATAGACACATGGAAAACATTGTGTACTCCAGATAACTGAGGTGGTAGTAACAAAGTGTAAGCAACCTCCTCCATTCTTTCCAGAATCTCGAATGGACCAATGTATCTTGGACTCAGTTTGCCATGAATACCAAACCTTCGAATCTCTCTCATAAGTGAAACCTTTAAAAAGACATGCTCACCAACCTAAATTTCAAAGCTCTCCTCCTAGTGTCGGCATAACTCTTCTGTCTTGATTGTGCTACTTGCAACCGATCTCTGATGATACGTATATTCTTGGATGATTCGGAAATGAGATCTGGTCCAAGCCATTGCTTCTCACCTACCTCGTCCCAACATAACAGGGATCGACAGCTTCTACCATACAAAGCTTCAAATGGAGCCATATGAATGTTGGCCTGGTAACTGTTGTTGTAGGCGAATTCAACCAATGCCAAGTGATCACTCCAACTACCTCCAAAGTCAATCATGTAAGCTCTAAGCATATCTTCCACTATCTGGTTGGTCTTTTCAGTCTGTCCGTCTGATTGAGGATTGAAAGCGGTACTGAAATTTAGACGAGTTCCCAAGGACTATTGCAATCCTTTCCAAAAATGAGAAGTGAACCCGGGGTCTCTATCAGACACAATGCTGACTGGTATACCATGTAGTCTTACCACATCCTTCATATACAAAGCAGCCAAGACATCAACTATCCATTTAGACTTAATAGATAAGAAATGAGCAGATTTTGTCAATCTGTCGACAATCACCCATATTGCATCAAATCCACTGCGAGTCCTAGGTAGACCCATAATGAAATCCATGCTAATGCTCTCCCACTTCCATTGGGGTATATCAAGGGGTTTCAATTTCCCTGCTAGTCTGAAATGCTCAGCCTTAACTTGCTGACAAACCAAGCATCTACTTACGAAGTCCGCAACTTCCCTTTTCATATTCGGCCACCAAAAATATCTTTTCAAATCCTTAAACATCTTAGTACCTCCAGGATAAATGGTGTATCTGGATGTATGAGCTTCCTCGAAGATCTTACTCTTTATCTCAGGTACATCAGGTACACAAGTTCTTCCCTGAAATAACATTATTCCATCATCAGCCATCATAAAGTCAGGTCTGTTACTCAAGCTTCCCTTGATCTCCACCAACTCTGGGTCATCATCTTGCAGAGACTTGATTTCCATCAATAATTCGGGCTTAAGTTGAATCTGAGCAATCATAATCCGATCCTTGTCAACATTAAGATCCAAACTAGCCAACTACTCTAGCAATTTCCATTCTTGTAACATGAGGCTTGATAACTTAGCTACAGGCTTGCGGCTTAAGGCATCTGTCACAACATTACCTTTTCCAGGATGATACTCAATGGAGAAATTGAAGTCCTTCAAATACTCCAGCCATCTTCGCTGTCTCATATTGAGTTCCTTCTGAGAAAACAAGTATTTCAAACTCTTATAATCTAAAAACACCGTAAATGCATCTCCATACAAGTAGTGCCTCCATATCTTCAAAGTGAAAACCACTGTTGCTAGCTCCAAATCATGAACATGATAATTCTCTTCATGCTTCCTCAACTTCTTAGATGAATAGGCTATCACTTTCCCGTGCTGCATGAGTACACACCCTAAACCAGTACCTGAAGCATCTGTGTATACAACAAAACGTCATTCTCCAGAAGGTAAAGCCAAAACAGGTGTAGTAGTCAAACATTCCTTCAAGGTCTAAAAGCTTCGCTCGCAATCTTCTGACCAATCAAATTTGATCTCCTTGCGGTTAATCTTGTTAGAGGTACCGCAATTCTGAAGAAATCTTGAATAAACCTTCGGTAGTAACCTGCTAGGCCTAGGAAACTTCTCACTTCAGTCACATTAGTAGGCTTATCCCAATTCTTTACTGCCTCTACCTTCGAAGGATCAACAGAAATACCTTCTTTTGTGATGATATGCCGTAGAAAGGACACCTCTTGCAGCCAGAAATCACACTTACTAAACTTGGCATATAACTGATGATCTCTCAATAGTTGCAATGCCATCCTAAAATGTTCAGCATGCTTCTCCTCATTTTTAGAATAAATCAAGATGTCATCAATGAACACCACAACCCATAGATCAAGATAGGGCCGAAACACATCGTTCATCAACTGCATGAAAGCTGCGGGTGCATTCGTTAGCCCAAAAGGTATTACTACAAATTCGAAATACCCATACCTGCTGCGGAAGGTTGTTTTATAGATATCCTCTTCCTGAATTTGTAACTGATGATATCCAGATCGAAGGTCGATCTTAGAAAAATACTAAGCTCCTGCTATCTGATCAAATAACTCATCAATCCAGGGTAATGGATATCTGTTCTTGATAGTCAATTGGTTCAATTATCGATAATCGATGCACAACCTCATCGAACCATCCTTCTTCTGGACGAATAATACAGGGGCTCCCCACGGGGAAGTACTTAGACGAATGAACCCTTTCTCAAGCAATTCTATCAACTACTGCTTTAGTTCCCTTAGCTCCACAAGAGACATACGATAAGGAGCTTTGGAAATAGGAGTCGCACCAGGAATTAGATCAACAGAAAAGATAACTTCCCTTTCAGGAGGAAGTCATGGCAGTTCCTCAGGAAAGACATCTGGAAAATCTCGGACGACAGAAAAGTCCTCAATCTCAATCTTCTGCTCATGGGTCACATAAACAAAGGCTAGAAAAGCCTGACATCCTCTCCTCATCAGCTTATCAGCTCGAAGAGCCGAAATAAGTGGAACATACTGATGGTGTCTAATTCCTATAAAAGAAAGTAAAGGGTGTCCAGTGAAAGACACATAACTAGATCTGCATTGAACATTGGCCTCATACTTAGCCAACCAATCCGCTCCTAGGATTACATCATAATCCTTCATGTCCATACAAACTAAATCAGCTGACAGGTTTTGTTCATTGATCATGAACTTACTGAAAGGATAGAAATACTTAATTGCTGATCCGAAACCAATAGGGGTTGAAATCTCTAATGGAGAATTCATCAAAATTGGCTTCACAGCTAAAGACTTCGCAAATCTCCGAGAAATAAAAGAATGAGTGGCACCAGTATCAAAAAGAACAAAAGTGGATTTATCATGTATAATAAGAGTACCTTCGATGAGTCCACCCTCCTTGGCGGGTCCTGCCTCATCTTCTTGTAGAGCCTGGAGCGTACCTTGCTGCTTCTTGATTCCTTGCGGTTTCACCGGGGTAGCTTGCTCAAATAAAAGAGGACACTCGAGAATACGGTGGTCCCTACTGCCACAACGTAAACAGGCGCCCAACTTGCGCTAGCACTCCTCCATCTTGTGACCTGGACGGTCACAATACTTGCATACGCCCATGAATGGAACAATAGGGCCAAGCTTCTTGTCTTCATTCTTCGGCATCTTGCCCTTCCATGAACCAGACCCGCTAATGGGCCTCTTCCCGCCATGACCGGGCTTGATACTCCCTGAACCAGTATGGTGTTGTTCTTTCTTAACACTCTTCCCACGGATTCTCTCCGTCATTTCTAAAGTATCTTCCAATACTTGAGCCTTTCTCACCATCTCGGAATAAGTTTGAATTTCCATTGGTGCCAACTGGTTGATATACTGCAGCTTCAGCCCATTAAGAAAGCACTTAGCCTTCATCTTCTCGGTAGATATCAAGTGAGTAGCATAACGAGATAGTCGAGAGAACTGAGCTTCATATTCAGCTACGGATAGATTTCGTTGCTTCAAAGCAGCAAACTCAGCCGCCTTCTTCTCTTGTACTCTATCAGAAAAATATTTACCATTGAAGAATTCCTCGAACTCTTCCCATGTGACTTGTCTATCACCAAGGGTAGCCTTCACTGCGTCCCACCATGTCCTCGCATCACGTTCAAGCTAAAAGGTCGACAAGAGGACACGTTCTTGATCGTTGTATTGCATCACTTCAAAAATCCTCCCTATCTCTTCAAGCCAGTGCTCGGCTTCATCAGGGTCAGTCGAGCCACCAAATCATGGGGGATTCATCCCACGAAAGTTTCGATAAACGTCGCTAGTGCCGTGGTTTACAGCTCCTCCTTGGGCCACTTGTTGCAAGGCCTGAGTAAGTCCTTGAACCGTACGCTGCAAGTTCCTCCATTCCGCGCGTTCTCCTGCCATTGCAAAAGCCTACACGTGGGATAGGTTATGTTAGGTTCAATTAAGAATGAATAATCGTGCAATTAGATAATTAACACATCCCCAGTCTTCTACCCAAATCTCAGCAGGTTGGGTCCTTAGACTTATAAGAAGGCTATAGGTCCTATGATATCACTTAGGATCCTAGAACTTAGAGAACCTAGGAATATCAGAAAATCTAGGCTATGATACCACCAAACTGTCGCGCCCCGACGCGGAATATCGGGACTGGCAGTAGAAAACGCTAGTAAAGATAACATGCTAAGCAAAGAATTTACATAACGTCAAGAACAGAAATAACTCCAAATCTATTACAATAACCATCAACCGACTTAAACATAATCAAGCATAACCTCAAATTGACTCTGTTACAATAGCTAACACAAGCTCTAAGGCATAGCTAGATGTAAAACAGCTATAACAATCTGAACATATCTATCAACTGATACACTCCAAGTCATCACTCTGGCCCATTCCCATCCATCTGTGAATCTTCACCTGAGCTGCCTGGAAAGGGGGGAAAATAACTATATGAGCGAACGCTCAGTAGGTAACAATAGGCAAGTGTAAGTAATTAACCAATTAATTACATGTTTATATCAAACGGAAAGAAAAGAAATGATGATCGGATGAAACAACATAAAAAGAAAGTGCTAACGAACGAAATGGAATAACAATATGGCAGGATGATATAACTACAAGAATTGCAAGTTTATGAACAATATAAATAATAGGAAATTGTAGGAAATTGGCCAATAATCAAGAATATAACCAAGTCGAATACGATTCAAGTAAGAGATTAAGAGATCATTGTCATAGACATCACGCTAGTCATGCACTCGATGCAATGCCTCACCATGTCATTACAAACTCCCATAGGCACAAGTACTTTTCAGGCGCTCTCCCCAAGACTAGACAGGGCCCCTATGATGCGTTGGCATTGATTTATTAGATCCAAGATCCCAAGTTGTCTAGACTTTAATGAAGTTAAAATGGCCAATTATAATCAAGTACAAACTTACCTCGGAACATCCCAAGGCTAAGTTGAAGGGATACTTTCCAGAATTTCTGTCCAATAGTTCAAGTTATCAAGAACCATCATGTTCTTGGATTCAAAACCATAAAATACGGAGAAAACTCATCTCTGGATGATATGCGGTCAATACTGGGTCGCTCAAGAACTTTTACGGTCGACTCTGGGCCGCACTAACAGGAACTGGGCTGATGTTCAGCCTTCGCGAGGTCAAGGTTGAACTGCTGATTATGGGCCGCTCTTCAACATGAACGATAAGTATTGGGCCGCATAAGGCCAGAAGTTTATAAAATCGAAGACAGAATATGCGGTCCTAATAGAGCCGCTCATTAATTGAACGGTCCATTAAGGGCCGCCTGTAAGATGTACGGTCCATTACTGTCCGCACAACGCAGGGCCTAACAAAAATCTAGAAATTCTCCCAAGTGGGCTCCCGGGCTACCATAAGCAGGGTGGAACTGAACCAGGGTGCAGCCAACTGTCTGCTGGTTGGCCTAGGGTCTACTGGGCTGATCAAATTAGGAATTGGCTAAAGATGGATCAAGGATAATCGGCCAAAACTAATTGGCATTAGCCAGGGATGAACGGTCGCCACAGGGCCGTTCATGGGGATATGCGGTCCACTAACGGCCGCGCATGACTCAGTTAGTCCAATTCGGACTATGACTCATATCACAGCAGTTCGATTGAGTCCAAGTTCAATTCTAGGGGATAATAATGGTTCATGATTAATGGTTCAGGTCTAAGGTTATAACAAGTGTAAACCTAATAGTCATTTTAATTATAAATGATTCACAATTTAGATTGACGTTCATTGGAAAGATGAATCGAGATCAAGTTCTAATTAAATAAATCAGCAAGAATTATTTACTATCATGAATTACGGTTTATTAGGTGTGTCGCTAACATGCCATTTACCACTAATCTACTAACATAACATGCCGTAATGATAATTAATATGTTCTGTTATAGATGTGCAGTCTGTTCTGGACCTTACATCTCCATAGACGGTCAGAGATAGGCCGCGCATGCCCCTCAGGTCCAAAGCCTTACCGGAGATGGACGTTCGGTAGGGTGCCGCTGGGAAGGATGTGCGGTCTGGAACTGGCCGCAGGACAGACATGCGGTTAGTATTCGGCCGCACGTTCTAGGGAAACGATCAGAGATAGAAACCTTTAAACGGTCAACAACAAGCCGCCTATCTTGGACGTGCGGCCTATCGTGTGGCCGCACAAGTCCAGACAGATCGCTGCCCCCTACGCCTTGCCCGACTCCGGCGTGGTTTCTAGGGTTAGACTAAAACATGGAATTCACATGATATATAGCATTAAATTTGGGGCTTTTATTACCAACAGAAAGAGCACGAAAAACTCTACAAGATGCATGAATCAATTTTTGTGTTTACAGCCTGAAATTATTACTTAATCGAAAGGGAATAGTTATAACCCTAGTTCTGACATGCTTCTACTAAAACCAAAATTCTGGCAGAACACTTGATAAAATTTAGGGCTTTCTACATCAATGAAAAGCTGACATGATGATGCTTCCAACCATATATTATTTGTAGGGTTTGGCCTGCTATCACCTACCTGAACCGGATGAAGAAGGAAGGAGAAAGAAAAACCAAGGCGCTGGTACACGCTGCCCCGAATTGCTGGACATCTCCCTCGATCCAGCTCTTCTGCGGCCGCCACTGGTTCTAAACGATTCTAGGGTTAGAGAGCTTCATTTTTATAGGTCACACACCTTCTAGAGGGTTCTATGTGCGGAGTATTCGTCCACGCAAGTTGGGTTGATGCAAACGCCGCCGTAATTGTTGACGGGATCCAATCTCCGCCGATTGCATCTCCAAGGGTTAGAGTTTCGAGAGATTAAGAGAGGGGAAATGATCCTCTCATCCTAGCCTTTCATTTGCCACTGGTTTGGACTCATTTGATGGAGTATTGGGCTCGAATTTTACGTTTCAAGGTATAGTTAACTAAGTGTTTAATTTGGGCTTAATCCACCAATTCGACCTATTTACAGATTTTATTTGGGTTGGTCACAGAAGACAAGTTTGTTAAACGTGTTATCATCTACAAGAATATAATTTTTCAGGATTTTTATAAAATGGTCGAAATTTAACTTATTCTATTTATTAAGGAATTTCTAATTAATTTCTTTAAAAAAATCAAGGTATTACACACTCCCCCACTTAAGGAATTTGGTCCTCCAAATTCAATGCACTTAATAATAAAAAGAGGGAGTGAGACAGCTCACCTATAATAAGTCAGGGTACTGCCTCCGCATAGTATCTTGTGACTCCCAAGTAGCTTCTTCAGTTCCACACCGACTCCACTGCACTTTAACCATCGGTATGGAACAATTCCTGAGTTACTGTTGCTCCGATCCAGAATCTTGATCGGTTTTTCTTCATAAGTCCGATCTTCCTTCAATTCGAAGTCCATATGCTGAATAATGTGAGTGGGATCATACACATATTTCCGTAACATAGACACATGGAAAATATTATGTACTCCAGATAATTAAGGTGGTAGTGCCAAACGGTAAGTAACCTCCCCCACTCTTTCCAGAATCTCGAATGGACCAATGTATCTTGGACTCAGTTTGCCCTGAATACCAAACCTTCAAATCCCTCTCATAGGAGAAACCTTTAAAAACACATGCTCACCAACCTGACATTCCATAGCTCTCCTCCTGGTGTCGGCATAACTCTTCTGTCTTGATTGTGCTACTTGCAACCGATCTCTGATAATACGGATGTTCTTGGACGATTCAGAAATGAGATCTGGTCCAAGTCATTGCTTCTCACGTACCTCGTCCCAACATAACGGGGATCGACAGCTTCTACCATACAAAACTTCAAATGGAGCCATCTGAATGCTGGCCTGGTAACTGTTGTTGTAGGCGAATTCAACCAATGCCAAGTAATCACTCCAACTACCTCACAAGTCAATCATGCAGGCTCTAAGCATATCTTCCACTATCTGGTTGGTCCTTTCTATCTGTCTGTCTGTTTGTGGATGGAAAGCGGTATTGAAATTCAGACGAGTTTTCAAGGACTCTTGTAATCCTTTCCAAAAATGAGAAGTGAACCTGGGGTCTCTATCTGACACAATGCTGACTGGTATACCATGTAGTCTTACCACTTCCTTCATATACAAAGCAGCCAGGACATCAACTGTCCATTTAGACTTAATAGATAGGAAATGAGCAGATTTTGTCAATCTTTCGACAATCACCCATATTGCATCAAATCCACTACGAGTCCTAGGTAGAGCCATAAAGAAATCCATGCCAATGCTCTCCCACTTCCATTGGGGTATATCAAGGGGTTTCAATTTCCCTGCTAGTCTGAAATGCTCATCCTTAACTTGCTGACAAACCAAGTATCTACTTACGAAGTCCGCAACTTCCCTTTTCATATTCGGCCACCAAAAAGATCTTTTCAAATCCTTAAACATCTTAGTACCTCCAGGATGAATGATGTATCTGGATCTATGTGCTTCCTCGAGGATCTTACTCTTTATCTCTGCTACATCAGGTACAGAAGTTCTTCCCTGAAATAACATTCTTCCATCATCAGCCATCATGAAGTCAGGTCTGTTACTCAAGCTTCCCTTGATCTCTACCAACTATGGGTCATCATCTTGCAGAGACTTGATTTCCATCAATAATTCGGGCTTAAGTTGAATCTAAGCAATCATAATCTGATCCTTGTCAACATTAAGATCCAAACTTGCCAACTGCTCTAGCAATTTCCATTCTTGTAACATGAGGCTTGACAACTTAGCTATAGGCTTGCGGCTTAAGGCATCTGCCACAACATTACCTTTTCCAGGATGATACTCAATGGAGAAATCGAAGTCCTTCAAATACTCCAGCCATCTTCGCTGCCTTATATTGAGTTCCTTGTGAGAAAGCAAGTATTTCAAACTCATATGATCTGAAAACACCGTAAATGCCTCTCCATACAAGTAGTGCCTCCATATCTTCATGGCGAAAACCACTACTGCTAGCTCCAAATCATGAACAAGATAATTCTCTTCATGCTTCTTCAACTGCCTAGAAGAATAGGCTATCACTTTCCCATCCTACATGAGTACACAACCTAAACCAGTACCTGAAGCATCAGTGTATACAACAAAACCTCCTTCTCCAGAAGGTAAAGCCAAAACAGGTGCAGTAGTCAAACATTCCTTCAAGGTCTGAAAGCTTCGCTCGTAATCTTCTGACCAATCAAATTTGATCTCCTTGCGGGTTAATCTTGTCAGAGGTACCGCAATTCTGGAGAAATATTGAATAAACCTTCGGTAGTAAACTGCTAGGCCTAGGAAACTTCTCACTTCAGTCACATTAGTAGGCTTATCCTAATTTTTTACTGCCTCTACCTTCGAAGGATCAATAGAAATATCTTCTTTTGTGATGATATGCCGTAGAAAGGACACCTCTTGCAGCCAGAAATCACACTTACTAAACTTGGCATATAACTGATGATCTCTAAATTGTTGCAATGCCATCCTCAAATGTTCAGCATGCTCCTCCTCATTCTTAGAATAAATCAAGATGTCATCAATGAACACCATTACCCATTGATCAAGATAGGGCCGAAACACATCGTTCATCAGCTGCATGAAAGCTGCAGGTGCATTCGTTAGCCCAAAAGGTATTACTACAAATTTGAAATGCTCATACCTACTGCGGAAGGCTGTTTTATAGATATCATCTTCCTTAATTCGTAACAGATGATTTCCAGATCGAATGTCGATCTTAGAAAAATACTGAGCTCCTTCTATCTGATCAAATAACTCATCAATCCTTAGCAATGGATATCTATTCTTGATAGTCAATTGGTTCAATTGCCGATAATCGATGCACAACCTCATCGAACCATCCTTCTTCCGACGAATAATACAGGGGCTCTACACGGGGAAGTACTTGGACGAATGAACCCTTTCTTAAGTAATTCCATCAACTGCTGCTTTAGTTCCCTTAGCTTCGCAGGAGACATACGATAAGGAGCTTTGGAAATAGGAGTCGCACCAGGAATTAGATCAACAGAAAAGATAACTTCCCTTTCAGGAGGAAGTCATGGCAGTTCCTCAGGAAAGACATCTGAAAAATCTCGGACGACAGAAAAGTCATCAATCTCAATCCTCTGCTCAAGGGTCACATAAATAAAGGCTAGAAAAGCCTGACATCCTCTTCTCATCAGCTTATCAGCTCGAAGAGCCGAAATAAGTGGAACATACTGATGGTGTCTAATTCCTATAAAAGAAAGTCCAGGGTATCCAGTGAAAGACACAGAACTAGATCTGCATTGAACATTGGCCTCATACTTAGCCAACCAATCAGCTCCTAGGATTACATCATAATCCTTCATGTCCATACAAACTAAATCAGCTGGCAGGTTTTGTTCATTGATCATGACCTTACTGGAAGGATAGAAATACTTAATTGCTGATCCGGAACCAATAGGGGTTGACATCTCTAACGGAGAATTCATCAAAACTGGCTTCACAGCTAAAGACTTCGCAAATCTCCGAGAAATAAAAGAATGAGTGGCACCAATATTAAAAAGAACAAAAGCTGATTTATCATGTATAATAAGAGCACCTTCGATGAGTCCACCCTCCCCGGAGGGTCCTACCTCGTCTTCTTGTAGAACCTGGAGCTTGCCTTGCTGCTTCTTGATTCTTTGCGGTTTCACCGGAGTAGCTTGCTCAGATAAAAGAGGACACTCGGGAATACGGTGGTCCCTACTGCCACAACGTAAATAGGCGCCCAGCTTGCGCCAGCACTCCTCCATCTTGTGCCCTGGACGGTCACAATACTTGCATACACCCTTGAATGGAACAATAGGGCCAGGCTTCTTGTCTTCATTCTTCGGCATCTTGCCCTTCCATGAACCAGACCCGCTAATGGGCCTCTTCCCGCCATGACCGGGCTTGATACTCCCTGAACCAGTATGGTGTTGTTCTTTCTTAACACTCTTCCCATGGATTCTCTCCGTCATTTCTAAAGTGTCTTCTAATACTTGAGCCTTTCTCACCATCTCGGAATAAGTTTGAATTTCCATCAATGCCAACTGGTTGATATACTGCAGCTTCAGCCCATTAAGAAAGCGCTTAGCCTTCATCTTCTTGGTAGATATCAAGTGAGTAGCATAACGAGATAGCCGAGAGAACTGAGCTTCATATTCAGCTATGGATAGATTTTCTTGCTTCAAAGAAGCAAACTCAGCCACCTTCTTCTCTTGTACTCTATCAGAAAAATATTTACCATTGAAGAATTCCTCGAACTCTTCCCATGTGACTTGTCTATCACCAAGGGTAGCTTTCACTGCATCCCACCATGTCCTCGCATCACGTTCAAGTTGAAAGGTCGACAAGAGAACACGTTCTTGATCGCTGCATTGCATCACTTCAAAAATCCTCCCTATCTCTACAAGCCAGTGCTCGGCTTCATCAGGGTCAATCGAGCCACCAAATCGCGGGGTATTCATCCCATGAAAGTTCCGATAAAGGTCGCTTGTGCCATGGTTTGCAGCTCCTCCTTGGGCCACTTGTTGCAAGACCTGAGTAAGTCCTTGAACCGTACGCTGCAAGTTCCTCCATTCTGCGCGTTCTCCTGCCATTGCAAAAGCCTACACGTGGAATAGGTTATGTTAAGTTCAATTAAGAATGGATATTCATGCAATTAGATTATTAACTCATCCCCAGTCTTCTACCCAAATCTCACCAGGTTGGGTCCTTAGACTTATAACAAGGCTATAGGTCCTATGATATCACCTAGGATCCTAGAACTTAGAGAACCTAGGAATATCAGAAAACCTAGGTTCTGATACCACCAAACTGTCACGCCCCGACGCGGAATATCGGGACTAGCAGTAGAAAACACTAGTAAAGATAACATGCTAAGCTAAGAATTTACATAACGTCAAGAATAGAAATAACTCCAAATCTATTACAATAACCATCAACCGACTTAAACATAATCAAGCATAACCTCAACTTGACTCCGTTACAATAACTAACATAAGCTCTAAGGCATAGCTAGATGTAAAACAACTATAACAATCTCAACATATCTATCAACTAATACACTCCAAGCATCACTCTAGCCCATTCCCATCCATCTGTGAATCTTCACCTGAGCTGCCTGCAAAGGGGGGAAAATAACTATATGAGCAAACGCTCAGTAGGTAACAACAGGCAAGTGTAAGTAATTAACCAATTAATTACATGTTTATATCAAACGGAAAGAAAAGAAATGACGATCAGATGAAACAACATAAAAAGAAAGTGCTAAAGAACGAAATGGAATAACAATATGGCAGGATGATATAACTACAAGAATTGCAAGTTAATGAACAATATAAATAACAGGAAATTGTAGGAGATTGGCCAATAAGCAAGAATATAACCAAGTCAAACACGATTCAAGTAAGAGATTAAGAGATCATTATCATAGACATCACGCTAGTCATGCACTCGGTGCAATGCCTCACCATGTCATTACAAACTCCCATGGGCACAAGTACTTTTCAGGCGCTCTCCCCAGGACCAGACCGGGCCCCTATGATGCGTTGGCATTGATTTATTGGATCCAATATCCCAAGTTGTCTAGACTTTAATCAAGTTAAAATGGCCAATTATAATCAAGTACAAACTTACCTCGGAACATCCCAAGGCTAAGTTGAAGGGATACTGTCCAGAATTTCTGTCCAGTAGTTCAAGTTATCAAGAACCATCATGTTCTTGGATTCAAAACCATAAAACACGGGGAAAACTCATCTCTGGATGATATGCGGTCAATACTGGGCCGCTCAAGAACTTGTGCGGTCGACTCTGGGCCGCACTAACAGGAACTGGGCTGAAGTTCAGCCTTCGCGAGGTCAAGGTTGAATGGCTGATTAAGGGCCGCTCTTCAACATGAACGGTAAGTATTGGGCTGCACAAGGCCAGAAGTTTATAAAATCGAAGATAGGATATGCGGTCCTGACAGATCCGCTCATTAATTGAATGGTCTATTAAGGGCAGCCCGTAAGATGTACGGTCCATTACTGTCCGCACAACACAGGGCCTAACAAAAATCTAGAAATTCGCCCAAGTGGGCTCCCGGGCTGCCATAGGCAGGGTGGAACTGAACAAGGGTCCAGCCGACTATCTGGTGGTCAGCCTAGGGTCTACTGGGCAGATCAAATCAGGAATGGTCGAAGATGGATCAAGGATAATTGGCCAAAACTAATTGGCATTAGCCAGGGATGAACGGTCGGCGCCACAGGGCCGTTCATGGGGATATGCGGTCCACTAACGGCCGCGCATGTCTCGGTTAGTCCAATTCGGACTATGACTCATATCACAGCAGTTCGATTGAGTCCAAGTTCAATTCTAGGGGATAATAATGGTTCATGATTAACGGTTCAGGTCTAAGGTTATAACAAGTGTAAACCTAATAGCCATTTTAATTATAAATGATTCACAATTTAGATTGATGTTCATTGGAAATATGAATCGAGATCAAGCTCTAATTAAATAAACCAGCAAGAATTTTTTACTGTCATGAATTACAGTTTATTAGGTGTGTCGCTAACATGCCATTTACCAGTAATCTACTAACATAACATGATGTAATGACAATTAATCTGTTCTGTTATAGATGTGCGGTCTGTTCTGGACCTTACATCTCCATAGACGGTCACAAACAGGCCGCGCATGCCCCTCGGGTCCGAAGCCCTACTAGAGATGGACGGTCAGTAGGGTGCCGCTGGGAAGGATGTGCGGTCTGGAACTGACCGCAGGACAGACATGCGGTTAGTATTCGGACGCACGTTCCATGGAAACAATCAGAGATAGAAACTTTTAAATGGTCAACAACATGCTGCCTGTCTTGGATGTGCGGTCTATCGTGTGGCCGCACAAGTCCAGACAGATCGCTGCCCCCTACGCCTTGCCCGACTCCGGCGAGGTTTCTAGGGTTAGACTAAAACATGGAATTCGCATGATATAAAGCATTAAGTTTGGGGCTTTTACTACCAACAGAAAGAGCATGAAAAACTCTACAAGATGCATGAATCAATTTTTGTGTTTACAGCCTGAAATTACTACTTAATCGAAAGGGAACAGTTATAACCCTAGTTCTGACATGCTTCTACTAAAACCAAAATTCTAGCAGAACACTTGATAAAATTTAGGGCTTTCTACATCAATGAGAAGCTGACACGATGATGCTTCCAACCATATATTATTTGTAGGGTTTGGCCTGCTATCACCTTCCTGAATCGGATGAAGAAGAAAAGAGAAAGAAAACCTAAGGCGCTGGTACACGCAGCCTCTAATCGCTGGAGATCTCCCTCGCTCTAGATCCTCTGCGGCCGCTACTGGTTCTAAACGATTCTAGGGTTAGAGAGCTTCATTTTTATAGGTCACACGCCTTCTAGAGGGTTCTATGTAGTGCCCACGAAGTTATGTGATAAATCCTGAGTTATTTGTAGAATTTTCTGGAATTTATAAGGGCTAAATAGATTAATAAAAGGATTATTGGATTAATAAGTCATTTTAAGGCCCAATTATGTCAAATAATCAACCTAGCCTATTTAAATAAAATCCAAAAGGTCTAAAGACCAAACCCATTAAGTTTGGCCGATATTCTAGATGGTTATTTAGCCTATTTGCGGATAAATACTATTTTTATAGATAATAAAATGGATAATTTACAAAAGAGTTTGAGTTATGTTTAAGTCTATGCACGTTGGATGTAGCGGTCTATCGTGCGACCGCCACAGCCATGTAACGCACCAGTCTTGATGCGTTACACCCTATCAGTTCCGTGAATGGAAGAACGGGTAGAAAGATTGGATCTTTGGGATCCTATCTACAAGAGACCAAATTGGGAGAACTTGTAAGGTTACTAAGGACACTTAGGGACCAGGTTCTGGCAAATAAAGGACTATAGAATCGATCTAATCTTCAAACCCTAGCCAAAACCCTATAAATAAGATCTAGTTTTGACCTGAGCAACCCTTACTTTTGCTCGTGAAGAAACAAGGTAAGGAGTCATAATTTCTGGTAAATTCTTTAAAAGATTTTGTTTAGTATACTTTAGACTAATAGTTCTCCAAATTTTGTGCTAGGAGATCAACCATCCAAGAGATAGAAGCTTCCAAAGTTGCTGATTCGACCATAATAACCCAGGAAACTAAACGCAAGACCCCTGAAGATCAAGAGATTAGGACGTCTAAACGAGGTAATTAGGGCTCAATCCTTTAGAACTTTTTGTTCACCTTAGTTTCAACTTCTTACCCTCAAAATTTCACATCTTTAGGTCAAGATGTCGTGGAGTTAGAGCAGCGGGAAATTGTTGGAAAATCACTAGAAAAGGAGAACTAGGGCACGGTTTTCAGACTCAAATTAGAAGCTTAAAAACTAGTTAAGAGGTAGGTCGTCTCATGATTGGTTAAAACAACTTGTTAGGGATAAAAGCCCTCTAGTTTTGATTGATTTCATGCATGATAGATCATAAATATCATGTTTTAATAGTTCTATACATTCATGCATCTCTTTAGCCTAAATAGAAATTAAAAGATATTATCTTGTCTATTCACTAAAACCCATATATGTAATTGGCCTATACTTTGTTTATCATGTCTAGAACAATTGTAGTATTCTGATTTCCAGGCATGTTATGTTTTCGTAAACCTTTACTTTATTTTACTGTCAACAGACTATCTGACGCATCAAGGTAAGACCGTCACAACTTGTAACGGCCTTACAATGAGCCGTCACACCCTCTGTTGCATTTTAATTGCTTTGTTGTCTCTGATGCACCATAACAGGAGCGTTACACTACTATAACGGCCCCTCGATAAATCATCACAATCACTATAACGCGCTCTTATTAGACCGTCAGACCCCTGTGTTCTGTCAGCTCGAGGCAGAATGGTAACCAGTTAAGTTTACTTATGAATAAGCTTAGATAGCAAAGTTTGGACATGTTATCATGACTTTAAGTTTAGTTACTGATTCATAATAGAAATTGCATGATTAAGGTATCTTAAGTTATTTTAAGTTATGTTAATTTCATGTGCCAAAATTCTATAGTTTTGTATCTAAAACATGATTTTCAAAGAAATATTGATGGAGTTTATCTTGGTTTCACGTTGCTACGCATTCTCTCTCTATCTATAGAGCCATTTCTTTAAGTACATGGCACATATTCTTGTATGTTTTCCATTAGTTTACACTTTACACTATAGGAACATTATTCTTGACATGAGGACCTCTCTATTGGATATTCCTGCCAATGGACTAGGAAATCTTGTTTCAAGGCCTCCGTAATTCTCTGTGAACCTGGGATTCCCACTAGGACGTCGAGTTAGTTGTACCATTAAAGCCCATTTAGTAGATTACACTATCGATGTTTCTGGTTCTAGCAATGTAACGGATCTATACTGGACCGTCAGGAGAATCTAACGGCCCAATATACGACCGTCACATTTCACTAAGTCTATTTTACTATTTCTGGATTCAGACTAATGTAACGGCCCACTACTGGTGCGTCACATGAGTGTAACGGCCCAGTACTTGACCGTCACATTGTTTGAGTGCTTAACCCGATGTTTGACCCAAGGGTTGATGTTCCAAAGTTTTTAGATGGATTAATGATGATCCAGGACATTCCAAATTAGTTCAAGATACCTAATTTAATTGATGGAAAATAAAGAACGTACCGTTGTGCTGCCGATTTATTTCCATAAGCATAACCTTGTTTAAGTCATTCTTGACTCTCGCATTATTAAATTGCAGCGTTCATTCATTGAATAGTGTTATCATGAACTTATTGAATTGTACATTTGATGGGGACATCAGAGCAATATCATTAACATTTTATTTTTTATTTATGTCCTTTAGTTTATTTTTATATCCTTGGGAAAGTAGATGTGCAATTGTAAGGCTTTATAAGACAATGTGTCATTCCATTGGATTGTTTGGGTTTTTGTGTAAAAGTCCCGTAGGTCCAGCGGGACCCCCCCATACCCTTTCCCATTGGTCCACCTAAGCCCTAGGGGTCCATGTGGGGCTAGTCAAAGGTCCAAGGTGGGCTTCTAGATGGTTTGACATTCAAAGGGGACAAATGGACTAAAAAGTCCAAGATGCCTTCCTTCCTTTCAAAGGAGTGCCCCCTCCATATGTAATTTATGTATTTTGGGTTTTTGACCACATGGGGGAAGAAAATGGCCTCTCTCCCACGAAATTCCCAGCCCCCCCACCCCTTGCCATTCTCTATATAAGCCTATGTATAGTGTCATTAGAGAAATTAAACATTTTTGCCAAGAGCAAGCCTAAGGGCACCCCTTGTGTCTCTCCTCTCCCCCTTGTAGCAGTAATTGCTGCCCATTCTAGGGTGTGAAGCCCTCATCTTGGTGTGACTCCAAGATCTCCAACCTCTGTTGGATGCGACTTTCGGCCGCCACCTTCCGTTCGTGCCGCCATCGCGTCGCCACCGCCCTCGCCGGAGTTCTGTCTCCATCAGGACAGAACCTCTTCTCCGAAATTGTATCTCTGGTTCTTATTGTCTGATCGAGCCCTAATTTTGAGGGTTTGTTCTGTCCATCTCCCCTAACCTCCAGTTAAAATTTCGTGTCATTTGAAGTCCATTTGATAATTTTCCCATATTTTCGTTTGCCCTCTCAGTAATCTGCCCTTTTGCAGATCTACGGGACATAGTCTCCTTGTTACAATTTCCCCACCCACTTAGAAACTTTTAAGAACTCTACAAAAATTCCCTAGTGTTCCTCACATATACCCCCTTCCACCATAATTTTATTTGAGTCAAAATAAATCATTTACCCCTCGGTCAAAGGTCTGTTTCAGACAGATCCATCTCTGCCCTGTGTGTCTGTCAGTTCGGGTCAGAATAAAAAGGCAGTATGCAGTCATTTTTATTTTTAATCCGTTCTATGGATGGAGCCACCAAAACTATATGTTGTAGATCTCTGAGTGCCTTATCTATCGGTACCTCTTGTGCATCAATCCGACATCGGATCTGGTCGTAGGAATTCTTTTTGTGAAGGTGTGCAGAGTAGATCCGAGTTCAGCCAGCACAACTCAGTCCGGGAGAAAATTCAAAAACAAATATAAAAGGTCAACTTCAGCGACCGCCCCTTTAGAGAGTCGATCAGGGACATCCCACCATCGTCCCAGCCAAGCGGTGCCTCCCGAAGATCTCAGGAAGGCAGCATTCCTTTGGAAACCGTTGCTTGCTGTCCAGTGAGTCAGCAACCGAGTTGGCGCAGCACCGAGTTGGAATAGTCCCAAGTCGGACTAGCAGGCCGAGTTCGTGCCGTACAGACCTCCAGATTGCTGCCCGTCAACCCAGGGTCGGTCCTCATGGGCCCCACTTGTAGCCCTTTACCTCCCTGCGTGGAGTGGGCAATAAAATTCACTGTTGTAATTAACTTTTACAGTTGTTACCGGGAGTTACCGTACTTGGCCGGGAACGTCTTCCCCACGCTCGGAGAGTGGAGGTACACTCGCTACCCTCCTCGTAGACATTGCTTTACTGGTATATTTTTGTATATGCCACTGCATGAGTGATAGATTATCTAGCTTGTTATCATTTTATCACCGCTGCGAGAGCGAGAGCGAGTGACCGTCCCGTGACTCGACCCGAGTTAACGTGGAAAGGACGATACCCGAGATTCACTGCTGGTTTCTCAACCGTGCACGGTCCCACGTTTCCCTCGCTTAGGTACGATTGCGAGCTAGCATCCCAGGTCGCGTGTCCGTCCCGCATCAATTTGGTATCAGAGCGCCAGTTGAGTCTAGGGTAGTTGTGTCTAAAAAAAATCCAAAAAAAAGAGTCATTTAAGTCGAGTCTAAGTGTAAGTCGGTCTAAGGTTGCATCGCATACCTTTACTCGGTATATCAAAAGGTGCTGTCCGAACGTTAGGCTACGCCTATCGGGAAGGCCGCACACTTGCGCGAGTGATCTTCGGATCGATTATCTCCGCCACGTACCGAGTCTTGGTTATGTCTAGGTTGTAGTCGAGTCTCATTTCAACTTTACATTTGCATCTCATTCTAAGTCGTGTCTAGGTGCTTGCATTAGTTGGCATATCATTTTGCTTATAAAACAAAAACCAAAAATGGCCTTGCATGTCCATTCCTAGGGATCCGTTCCCATCCTTTGGCAACTATGGCCAACCCATGCCGACCCGTCCAAGGTGACAAGTCCGTGTCCGAGTACATCAGGGACTTCGAAGTGTACCGGTTTGGAAACGAGAGCACCACGACTGCCTCTCAGTTTCGGAGAGGTTTACGACTTCATTTCCGGTATGAATGTCTTATTCGCGACACGTTCTCTCTGGCGCCGTGTTATCAGGTCGCTCTCGAGGTCGAGCCTTTCGAGGCCCGGTTTGATGCCGCCATTCGGCGAGCAGATGCCGCCCTTCGGCAAGCCTCTACCTCTCAGTCGATTCTCGAGCCGGTCGGACAGCCTTCCCCACCCATGAGAGCTCCATTACCATTACACTCACCTTCCGATCTTATTTCGGAGCCCTCTCATTTGGAGCCACCAAAGCCCGAGCCACCCATGTTTCTAACGAGTACGCTTTTCATAGCCGAGCCGCTTCTTAGTTGGCTCAAGGATGGCTGGGTCCCGCCTCCTTACCCATCCATGGACCCCACCCTACCATTAGTACCGATCAACTCATTCCATACCACATTCCGATCTAGTCACCATATTGACACATTGGATGACCTTGTTATGGGATTAGATTCACAATGGCAGTTGACGCACTCCTTGGCCCAAAGCTTCGACCAACCCACTAGTCTTAGCTTCACCCATCCGGCCTTAGGGTCCATTACCTCCGTGTGCACCGTGGGTTGTGTAACCACAGAGATCCTCTTATTCCTCCCCATGCCGACCAAGCCCGAATTCATGTCACGCCTCGAGCGCGGAAGATTACCCGGAGGCGTGACACGTCTATATAGATCGTGTCAATCATGTAAATATCAGAGTGCGCAAATAACTAAGATTTAACTCGAAATTAATACAAATAGTACGAGCTGACAATTGTCACAACTAATCAAAGGATAAATACATATGTCCCCAGAATCCAACAACTAGGCTTCAAATCTTAAGCAGTTCTAATCAAGTTGACTAATGCAAATGACATAGATGAATTGATACAACTGACATAAGTGAACTAATACAATAACACAAAGGACATGACAATTTGATAACTTCACTCTAACACTCATCACTCAGTCTCATTCCCTTCCGAGTGTTGGTTGACATCCAAATTACCTGAAAATATGAGAAAACAACTAGATGAGCGAATCGCTCAGTAGGAATTACATCTCAAGATTTAACATGCTTTAAGTGGTTTACAAGTTCAATTAATGTCAGTAAAGCTATGCATGTAGATGAGTAGATATCAAGGATTGTAAGAATCGACAAGAGCAGTGAAGGAATAATGAGTGAGAGTGTAAGGATTCCAACTTCAATGTAGCAATAGCAAGAGATTCAAGCAAGTAATAACTGGAATTAACAAAATCTTTCCAAGAGAGTAAGAACTCATGTCAAGCAAGTAATAGAAAGTAATATAAATTCAAGCATGTAAAACTGGAATTGGCTATATATCAATTTCATTCAAGCAAAAACTTTACCCTTCTGCGAGTCTCAAGTCAAATCAATCAAGTAATATCACGAGAATGAGTGGAATGTCTAAAGCCTAGCAAGCAAGTATTCCGGTGCAATGCCAAACACCGTGGTCAATAAACTCCCATGGGCACAAGTACCTTCGGGTGCTTCTCCCAGGACCAGACCGGGCCCTATATGCACAGCATTAATCATGTTTGTTGACATCCACTCTCATTTATAGCCAATATGGAATTTCAAGGTTTGACCCGTATGATATATAAGGCGGAATTATGGAATGGAATCCAAGGGCGCATTGATGTGTAGGGATGAACTAGGAGTGGAAATCAGTAACGTTTGACACACGGAAAAAAAAACTAGATAAGAGAGATGCCGTATATACTTTATATCTATTTGCTAAACATGCAATTAAGAGGGGTCTTGGGTTTGTATGTTTATGTTGTTATTTATGTAAGTTCTTGAGATTTTAGTCTTTCTTAATCCTTTTTATACTTTTCGGATCTTCATTTCAATTTCATGTCTCCTGCAAACTTGTTCATCCTTAAGTGCTTTACATTTTCTTCTTCAACCTTTTTCTCTAATTCCTCTCTGTTTTCAAGTTATTGCATATTTTTCCACTTGTTGTCCTGGAACATTACTGTTCATCTGTGTTGATACCTTCTTTTGTTCCCTAGTTTTCATGCCGTTCCAATCCTTTTTTTGTTAGGGATATGGAGTACCCAGACGAGGAGGACAACCAGCAGAGGAGGAAGAAGGAGAGAAGAAGAATCACACAAGAACACACAAGGATTTTTTTACGTGCTTCGGAGGCAAGATGCCTTCCTACGTCCACGGCCGCAGCAGGATTCCACTAAGATAATCACAGACTGGTTACAATACAAGGAGAGAGCCCATCCTTTTATACTAGGAGATTAGGGCGTCATAAGTCAGGGCATTAAGGATAATACTACCCCTGATCAACAGAAATCTTCTTCTGGGATACATCAGACGCGCATGCTCGCCTGTCCCCCCGGATGCTCTTCTGGGACCGAGTATGCCCTCCAGCGACTGCAGATGCTCCCCCACCATCAGTCAAGTTAATGCATTGCCAAGACAAGTGTCGACACTTCTTCATGCAGGTCAGCCTGCTCCAAGTGACATCAAAATGCCTTGAGCCCATAATGCATGCTCCCCTGACATTGAGGATGCTCCCCTGGAGCAGCGATTGCTCCCCAGAGACAGCATGTGCTTCCCTGCTAGAACCCAGATAGCATATGCTCCCCTGGAGCAGCGATTGCTCCCCTAGCACTGAAGGATGCTCCCCTAGAGCAGTGGATGCTCCCCTGGGGCAGCGATTGCTCCCCTGGCACTGAAGGATGCTCCCCTGGAGCAGTGGATGCTCCCCTAGGGCAGCGATTGCTGCCCTGGAGCAGCGAATGCTCCCCTGGAGATAGCATAAGCTCGCCTTGCTTCCCTGATGCTGTGAATGCTCCCCTGGAGCAGTGGATGCGCTCCTGAGGCAGAGTGTAATCCCGTGCTGAGGCGCACGAACAAAAGAGTTCTGACTCCACACTCTAACACTTTTCTCTCTGAGTTCTTCACAAAAGTTCTTCTTCTCTTATAGATATAGATTTTCTTCTTCTACCACTTCCTCCAATTCTTCTTAGTTTTTAAGTTATAATTAATTTTCTACGATTCTGTTTTCTACTCAGTCATTGTTCACCTGTGCCTATAGATCTCGATTTTTCACATTTTTCACCTTCTTCCTCTCATTTTCTCTCTCTGCACTCTTCATAAGACTTCTTCCTAACCCTCCAATCTATAACTTTCTCTTCTTTCACATATTCTCATTCTCTCTAGATTTTTCGTTATTCTCCTTCTTAGAACCCCCTATTTTCAATATAATTTCATTGTGCTTTCAACTTGGTCTTTTTCCACATTTTTCATCCTCTTGGCTACAATTTCTTCTTTCACTATTTTCAAGTTTTAGTTTCTCTAATATAACATTTTTAACATGGTGGTTTCATTTTCACAGAAATTGACATAATGACAGGCCCTTTACCAAAGCATGAACTATATCAAATATAGATATTAGCTAATACATGCTAATCGTCCTAGATTTAAGCTAACACATGCTAATTACTCTAGGTATGAGACTAATACTTACTAATACTTACTAATACTTGCTAATTATTCTGGATATAAGGCTAATACATGCTAATTATCGTAGGTATGAAGCTAATACATGCTAATCGTCCTAGATTTTAAGCTAACACATGCTTTATAAACACTGAATATCGCATGGAAATGAGCCTAAGACTAAATGCCTAGACTAATCATCCTAGATTAGCTACTAGTTTAGTTAAAAGTTGAGAACACCTACCTTGTTGGAAGATCTCTAGCAGTAGCAGAACCCTTCTAGGTGACTGTGTAATCCCTACAGAGCTTTGCCCCAACCTTAGCTAACCTCGAATGGGGGTAGCAAAGGGTATGTTATAGGGTCTGGTATGACCGGATAGGGGGGCAAGATCTGGAATAATGGGGCTTTACAGCTTGTACAGGCTGGAGAGATAAGGGATACTGTTTGGACAGCCAATCCATGGCCCAGATCGTAAAGTCTATCTCCCACTTTCATACACGATCCCTCTTCAATGTGCACACTTTCAAAGTCTGTACATCCTCAAAGTCTATACAGGCTTCCTCAAAGTCTGTACATCCTCTCCCTCTCAAAGTCTATAGATTGGCTTCCCCTCAAAGTCTGCACATCACAAAGTCTGTACATTGCTATTGTTAGCCTATTCACAAAGTCTGTACATCACAAGTCTGTACATTGACTTCCTCTCAAAGTCTGTACATCACAAAGTCTATACATTGGCTATTGCTAGCCTATTCACAAAGTCTGTACATCACAAGTCTGTACATCCTCTCCCTCTCAAAGTCTATACATTGGCTTCCTCTCAAAGTCTATACATCACTTCCTCTCAAAGTCTGTACATCACAAAGTCTATACATTGGCTATTGCTAGCCTATTCACAAAGTGTGTACATCACAAGTCTATACATCCTCTCCCTCTCAAAGTCTATACATTGGCTTCCTAAAGTCTCAACATTCTCAAAGTCTATACATTCTATCTTTACCTACGTTACATCTTCAAAGTCTGTCCATTCCTCAAAGTCTATGCATTCCTATCTCAAAGTCTATACATTCCTATATTTACCTACGTTACGTCCTCAAAGCCTGTACATTCCTCAAAGTCTATACATTCCTATCTTTACCTACGTTGCTGGTCACTCAAAGTCTATACGTTGCTAGCTTATAATGTATAATTAATTGGCACAAAAGGTAAATGGTGGACACTTTGTGAATAGGCTAGCAATAGCCAATGTATAGACTTTGTGATGTACAGTCTATACATCCTCTCCCTCTCAAAGTCTATACATTGACTTCCTAAAGTCTCAACATTCTCAAAGTCTATACATTCCTATCTTTACCTACGTTACATCTTCAAAGTCTGTCCATTCCTCAAAGTCTATGCATTCCTATCTCAAAGTCTATACATTCCTATATTTACCTACGTTACGTCCTCAAAGCCTGTACATTCCTCAAAGTCTATACATTCCTATCTTTACCTACGTTGCTAGTCACTCAAAGTCTATACGTTGCTAGCTTATAATGTATAATTAATTGGCAGAAAAGGTAAATGGTGGATGCTAGGATTTGAACCCAAGTCATTGGGTTGAAAGACAAGTTACTTAACCAACTACACTAGGAAGCCACTTGTTAAGTGAATAATCTTTACATATGATAACTTCATGTTCCAACTTCTTAATTAAGCTTTCTCTAGAGTTTATCTAATATTTTTTTATTTTGGAAATATTATTAATAAAAATATATATATATATATATATTTTTATACGGGGTGCTACACCCTCCCCCACTTAAAAGAATTTGGTCCCCAAATTCAATTACATTATACGGAGACAAGGAGGGTGAGAATTACTTACGGACTAGAATAATTCTGAAAATCTCCTTCTCATAGACTCCTCGGTTTCCCATGTAGCTTCTTGTTCTAAGCATCGATTCCATTGAATTTTTACCATAGGGATCGTCCTGTTCCTTAGAACTCCGATTTCTTGGTCGAGGATCTTTACTGGCCTTTGCTCATAGGTGAGGTCCTTCTGTATCACCAAGTCAGTGTGATCGATGACGTGTGAGAAATCGTGCACGTATTTCTTTAGCATAGAAACATGAAATACGTTGTGTACTTCTGACAGTTGTGGAGGTAGGGCGATACGATAAGCCACTTCGCCTACCCTTTCCAGTACTTCGAATGGACCGATAAACCTTGGTGTTAATTTGCCTTTAACACCGAATCTTCTAATGCCTCGGCCGGGAGATACCTTGAGGAAAACATGATCTCCGACTTGAAATTCCAGGTCTCGCCTTCTGTTATCGGCATAAGATTTATGCCTGGACTGTGCTATCATTAACCTTTCTCTAATGAGTTGTATCTTCTCGGTAGAATCTCGCACCATGTCAGGACCTATAATTTGTTTTTCACCGACTTCATCCCAGCATATGGGAGATCGGCAACTCCTACCATATAATGCCTCAAAAGGTGCCATTTGTATGCTGGCTTGATAGCTGTTGTTATATGCAAATTCGGCTAGTGGTAAGTGGTCATTCCAACTACCGCCAAAGTCTGTAATGCATGCCCTTAACATATCTTCCACAACTTGATTAGTCCTCTCGGTCTGTCCATCTGTTTGGGGATGAAAAGCAGTGCTGTAGTTGAGTCTCATCCCCAAGGAGTGTTGCAGGCTCTTCCAGAAATAAGAGGTGAAGCGCGGGTCTCGGTCAGATACGATCGAGACGGGAACTCCATGCAATCTAACCACTTCCTTCATATACAGGGCAGCAAGTATGTCGACTGACCATCGACTTTTAATGGGTAAGAAATGGGCCGATTTAGTTAACAGATCGATAATTACCCAAATTCCATCATATCCGCCCCTAGAGTTGGGCAAACCCATGATAAAGTTCATGCCAATGTCTTCCCACTTCCACTTGGGAATATCCAACGGATGTAGCTTTCCGGCGGGTTAACCTGGTCAGGGGAACAACAATTTTGGAGAAGTCCTTTATAAAACGCCGGTAGTAACCAGCTAGACCCAAGAAGCTCCGAATCTCAGTTACATTTATGGGTCGTTCCCAGTTCTTCACGGCTTCGACCTTTGATGGGTCAACAGCAATTCTATTCTTCGAAATGATATAGCCTAAGAAGGATACTTCCTCGAGCCAAAACTCGCATTTGATGAATTTGGCATATAGCTTGTTTCCCCTTAATATCTGCAATGCCTTCTTGAGGTGTTCTTCATGATCCTCTTCGGTCTTTGAATAGATCAGAATATCATCAATAAAGACCACAATAAATTGGTCTAAATAGGACCTGAATATGCTGTTCATTAACTGCATAAAAGCTGCGGGGGCATTTGTTAGTCCGAAAGGCATAATAGTAAATTCGTAATGCCCATACCTGCTTCGGAATGTAGTTTTATGAATGTCTTCTTCTTTGATCTTCAATTGGTGGTAACCAGAACGAAGATCAATCTTGGAGAAATATAAAGCTCCAGATAGTTGATCAAACAGCTCATCAATCCTTGGCAGTGGATACTTGTTCTTGATTGTAAGGTGATTTAGCTGCCGATAATCTATGCATAATCTCATAGACCCGTCCTTCTTTTTGACGAATAGCACGGGTGCTCCCCATGGGGAAGTACTCGGCCTGATGAAATCCTTGTTCAATAACTCCATTAGCTGCTCTTTTAGTTCCTTCAGCTCAACAGGGGACATTCTGTATGGTGCCCTGGAAATAGGACCAGCACCAGGGACAAGGTCGATTGTGAACGACACTTCCCTTTCCGGGGGTAAGCCGGTTAAATCTTCTGGAAAAACATCAGGAAAATCCCGAATTACACGGATGTCTTCAAGTTTAACCTTCTCGACTTCCGTGGCAGTCACGAATGCTATGAAAGCCATGCATCCCTTATTCATAAGTTTACTAGCTCGGAGTGCTGATATAAGAAGTGATTTACTCCGAGGGCTATTGTAAACTAGCTCTGGGAAATCTATGAAAGTTACCTTGCCATGCCGACAATCTACAGTTGCTTGGTATGTGGATAGCCAGTCGGCACCTAGTATGACATCATAACCCTTTATATCTAGGCATATCAGGTCAGCAGGTAAATTATTTCCCTTAATCATCACTTCACAGTTTGGATAGTGATAAGTGATATTAGACTCATTCCCAAGAGGTGTAGATATGACCAAATCTAACAGTTCATGTTTCTTAGAAAATGAAGCAGCAAAGTTATTGGAAACGAATGAATGAGTTGCTCCGGTATCAAATAAAACTTGGGAAGTTTTTGAACAAATAGTGAGAGTGCCTTCCACAATTCCACCTTTAGTTGGTTCCGTCTCTTGGAGAGCTTGCAGACGGCCTTGTTTCTTTACCGGATGCTTCTCATCTTTGGTGTCTTGTTCCTTCATCAGTGGGCAGTCTGGGATTCGATGCTCTCGGCTCCCACATCGAAGACAAGCTCCTAACTTTCTCCAGCATTCCTCGGTCTTATGACCAGCTTTATCACAATACTTGCAAATCTCCTTTGATGGTGTGGTGGTGGAGAGTGGCCTGTCATTCTTCTGAAACTTCTTCGCCTTAGAGGGCTCCCCTCCCATGAAGAATCGCTTCTTGTTGAAGGATTGTTTGAATTTTCCCGAGCTTGTGATGGGTTCCTTCTTGTCTCTTCCTCGGATTCTCTCAGATAATTCGGTGGCGTCTTCCAGCAGTTGAGCACGCCGAACCATCTCCGAATAGACTTGGATGTCCATCGGGGCAAGTTGTGTGATATAATGGGGCCGAATCCCGTTGAGGAATCTTCTCGCCTTCATCTTTTCCGTACACACCAAGTGGGGTGCATATCTAGATAATCTGGAGAATTGGGCCTCATACTCGGCCACTTTCAAGCCCCGTTGTTTTAGAATGGCGAATTCCGTGGCTTTCTTTTCCTGGATATGATCGGAGAAGTACTTGTTGTTGAAATGCTCCGTGAATTCATCCCATGTGACATGGTATTCTGGCAGTGTTGCTTCTATGGATTCCCACCAGCATCGAGCGTCCCGCTCTAGTTGGAATACGGCAAGTAAAACCTTCTCTTCATCCGCGCATTGCATCACACGGAAGATTCGTTCCATCTCCTTTAGCCAATTCTCGGCATCCTCGGGGTCGGACGAACAAGTGAACCTCGATGGGTTCATGTTACGGAAACTTCGGTGGAGATCTCCCGCTCCACGATTTGCTCTGCCTTGGGCCACTTGCTATAGTGCCTGTGTGAGGCCTTGCACGGTGCGCTGCATCTCGCGCCATTGTGCTCTTTCTGCAGCCATGATCCTACAAAAGAGTTATGTATGATAAAGATTGGATTTACTTGTAAGGTCGAAAGTCATTGTAGAACTTAACCCATGGCTCTATCCATCTTACCGGGTAAGGTATATCTATCCTTGAACTTGGGTTTTACCTATCCTTGGACTTAAGTTTTTACTTGGATTTCAATTTCTAACCATTTATATATATATATTTTTTCCCTAGGTTTGAAAACCTAGGCTCTGATACCACGAAGACTATCATGCCCCGAGCGCGGAAGATTACCCGGAGGCATGACACGTCTATATAGATCGTGTCAATAATGTAAATATCAGAGTGTGTAAATAACTAAGATTTAACTCGAAATTAATACAAATAGTATGAGTTGATAATTGTCACAACTAATCAAAGGACAAATACATATGTTCCCAGAGTCCAACGACTAGGCTTCAAATCTTAAGCAGTTCTAATCAAGTTGACTAATGCAAATGACATAGATGAATTGATACAACTGACATAAGTGAACTAATACAATAACACAAAGGACATGACAATTTGATAACTTCACTCTAACACTCATCACTCAGTCTCATTCCCTTCCGAGTGTTGGTTGACATCCAAATTACCTGAAAATATTATAAAATAACTAGATGAGCGAATCGCTCAGTAGGAATTACATCTCAAGATTTAACATGCTTTAAGTGGTTTACAAGTTCAATTAATGTCAGTAAAGCTATGCATGTAGATGAGTAGATATCAAGGATTGTAAGAATCGACAAGAGCAGTGAAGGAATAATGAGTGAGAGTGTAAGGATTCCAACTTCAATGCAGCAATAGCAAGAGATTCAAGCAAGTAATAACTGAAATTAACAAAATCTTTCCAAGAGAGTAAGAACTCATGTCAAGCAAGTAATAGAAAGTAGTATAAATTCAAGCATGTAAAACTGGAATTGGCTATATATCAATTTCATTCAAGCAAAAACTTTACCCTTCTGCGGGTCTCAAGTCAAATCAATCAAGTAATATCACGAGAATGAGTGGAATGTCTAAAGCCTAGCAAGCAAGTATTCCGGTGCAATGCCAAACACCGTGGTCAATAAACTCCCATGGGCACAAGTACCTTCGGGTGCTCCTCCCAGGACCAGACCGGGCCCTATATACACAGCATTAATCATGCTTGTTTACATCCACTCTCATTTATAGCCAATATAGAATTTCAAGGTTTGACCCGTATGATATATAAGGCGGAATTATGGAATGGAATCCAAGGGCGCATTGATGTGTAGGGATGAACTAGGAGTGAAAATCAGTAACGCTTGACACACAGAAAAAAAACTAGATAAGAGAGATGCCGTATATACTTTATATCTATTTGCTAAACATGCAATTGAGAGGGGTCTTGGGTTTGTATGTTTATGTTGTTATTCATGTAAGTTCTTGAGATTTTAGTCTTTCTTAGTCCTTTTCATACTTTTCGGATCTTCATTTCAATTCCATGTCTTCTGCAAACTTGTTCATCCTTAAGTGCTTTACATTTTCTTCTTCAACCTTTTTCTCTAATTCCTCTCTATTTTCAAGTTATTGCATATTTTTCCACTTGCTGTCCTGGCACATTACTGTTCATCCGTGTTGATACCTTCTTTTGTTCCCTAGTTTTCATGCCCTTCCAATCCTCTTTTTGTTAGGGATATGAAGTACCCAGACGAGGAGGACAACCAGCAGAGGAGGAAGAAGGAGAGAAGAAGAATCACACAAGAACACACAAGGATTTTTTTACGTGCTTCGGAGGCAAGATGCCTTCCTATGTCCACGGCCGCAGCAGGATTCTACTAAGATAATCACAGACTGGTTACAATACAAGGAGAGAGCCCATCCTTTTATACTAGGAGATTAGGGCATCATAAGTCAGGGCATTAAGGACAATAATACCCCTGATCAATAGAAATCCTCTTCCGGGATACATCAGACGTGCATGCTCGCATGCCCCCCCGGATGCTCTCCTGGGACCGAGTATGCCCTCCAGCGACTGCAGATGCTCCCCCACCATCAGTCAAGTTAATGCATTGCCAAGACAAGTGTCGACACTTCTTCATGTAGGTCAGCCTGCTCCAAGTGACATCAAAATGCCTTGAGCCCGTAATGCATGCTCCCCTGACATTGAGGATGCTCCCCTGGAGCAGCGATTGCTCCCCAGAGACAGCATGTGCCTCCCTGCTAGAACCCAGACAGCATATGCTCCCCTGGAGCAGCGATTGCTCCCCTGGCACTGAAGGATGCTCCCCTGGAGCAGTGGATGCTCCCCTGGGGCAGCGATTGCTCCCCTGGCACTGAAGGATGCTCCCCTGGAGCAGTGGATGCTCCCCTGGGGCAGTGATTGCTCCCCTGGAGTAGCGAATGCTCCCCTAGAGATGACATAAGCTCGCCATGCTTCCCTGATGCTGTGAATGCTCCCCTGGAGCAGTGGATGCGCTCCTGAGGCAGAGTGTGATCCCGTGCAGAGGCGCACGAACAAAAGAGTTCTGACTCCACACTTTAACACCTTTCTCTCTGAGTTCTTCACAAAAGTTCTTCTTCTCTTGTAGATATAGATTTTCTTCTTCTACCACTTCCTCCAATTCTTCTTAGTTTTTAAGTTATAATTAATTTTCTACGGTTCTGTTTTCTACTCAGTCACTGTTCACCTGCGCCTATAGATCTCGATTTTTCACATTTTTCACCTTCTTCCTCTCATTTTCTCTCTCTGCACTCTTCATAAGACTTCTTCCTAACCTTCCAATCTATAACTTTCTCTTCTTTCACATATTCTCATTCTCTCTAGATTTTTCGTTATTCTCCTTCTTAGAACCCCCTATTTTCAATATAATTTCATTGTGCTTTCAACTTGGTCTTTTTCAACTTGGTCTTTTTCCACGTTTTTCATCCTCTTGGCTACAATTTCTTCTTTCACTATTTTCAGGTTTTAGTTTCTCTAATATAACATTTTTAACATGGTGGTTTCATTTTCACAGAAATTGACATAATGACAGGCCCTTTACCAAAGCATGAACTATATCAAATATAGATATTAGCTAATACATGCTAATCGTCCTAGATTTAAGCTAACACATACTAATTACTCTAGGTATGAGACTAATACTTACTAATACTTACTAATACTTGCTAATTATTCTGGATATAAGGCTAATACATGCTAATTATCGTAGGTATGAAGCTAATACATGCTAATCGTCCTAGATTTTAAGCTAACACATGCTTTATAAACACTGAATATCGCATGGAAATGAGCCTAAGACTAAATGCCTAGACTAATCATCCTAGATTAGCTACTAGTTTAATTAAAAGTTGAGAACACCTACCTTGTTGGAAGATCTCTAGCAGTAGCAGAACCCTTCTAGGTGACTGTGTAATCCCTGCAGAGCTTTGCCCCAACCTTAGCTAACCTCGAATGGGGGTAGCAAAGAGTATGTTATAGGGTCTGGTATGACCGGATAGGGGGGCAAGATCTGGAATAATGGGGTATTACAGCTTGTACATGCTGGAGAGATAAGGGATAATGTTTGGACAGCCAATCCATGGCCCAGATAGTAAAGTCTGTCTCCCACATTCATACACGATCCCTCTTCAATGTGCACACTTTCAAAGTCTGTACATCCTCAAACTCTATACAGGCTTCCTCAAAGTCTGTACATCCTCTCCCTCTCAAAGTCTATACATTGGCTTCCCCTCAAAGTCTGAACATCATAAAGTTTGTACATTACTATTGCTAGCCTATTCACAAAGTCTGTACATCACAAGTCTGTACATTGGCTTCCTCTCAAAGTCTGTACATCACTTCCTCTCAAAGTCTGTACATCACAAAGTCTATACATTGGCTATTGCTAGCCTATTCACAAAGTCTGTACATCACAAGTCTGTACATCCTCTCCCTCTCAAAGTCTATACATTGGCTTCCTCTCAAAGTCTGTACATCACTTCCTCTCAAAGTCTGTACATCACAAAGTCTATACATTGTCTATTGCTAGCCTATTCACAAAGTGTGTACATCACAAGTCTGTATATCCTCTCCCTCTCAAAGTCTATACATTGGCTTCCTAAAGTCTCAACATCCTCAAAGTCTATACATTCTTATCTTTACCTACGTTACATCCTCAAAGTCTGTCCATTCCTCAAAGTCTATACATTCCTATCTCAAAGTCTATACATTCCTATCTTTACCTACGTTACGTCCTCAAAGCCTGTACATTCCTCAAAGTCTATACATTCCTATCTTTACCTACGTTGCTGGTCACTCAAAGTCTATACATTGCTAGCTTATAATGTATAATTAATTGGCACAAAAGGTAAATGGTGGATGCTAGGATTTGAACCCAGGTCATTGGGTTGAAAGACAAGTTACTTAACCAACTACACTAGGAAGCCACTTGTTAAGTGAATAATTTTTACCTATGATAACTTCGTGTTCCAACTTCTTACTTAAGCTTCCTCTAGAGTTTATCTAATATTTTTTTTTAGAAATATTATTAATAAATATATCTATATATTTTATACGGGATGCTACAATTCATGCCCTTTTATCCGAGGGAGGAATCATATTTCTTACCTACGATCACCGTCCCACCCGCCACAATGCATGAAGGTGACCATCCACACCTTCAAGACTTCTACACTTGGGACTGTGACTTGTGGGAACCTACCACAAGGGGTCATACCTTCTTTGATCCCTTTGACCCATTCCCTAGTGGGCCCCTAGACCAACCATATATACTTCACTTCTTCGAGGGAGTCCACTACCACACCCCTTCCCCACGGGCCGGGTCGTCTACACCCACCAAGCCCGTTCACTTGCGAGATACACCATCATCTAGGGGAAAGGAAGAAGATGCATTTGGTACCCCTGGCCCTCCCACATCTAAGTCCAATATGCATGCATGGTCCACTTTAGGAGGTCAAGGAATTCCTTATGACGTCAACCTCCGGCTACGTCCGATGCATGCATGGCACACATTCGGGTGTCCTAGTCCACCATCGCCTATGCGTAGGTCGGACTAACATTAGGTGTGTTTAGGGTCTTGTGTGTCTGTACATGCATGTGTCAAGCATAATAGGAGTGCATAGTGAGTCTACATGCATTGAGTCGAGTCGGTCTTTGTACGCTCACGATGTTAGTCCTTTTCGAGTGGGAGACTTGTCGGATTTTGGGATCGGCTCTACCTCAACATATCGGATCTAGTCACATATAGGGACCCAACAGTGATTCCTAGTGAGTCTTCGAGCCGCCTTCCCTCCTTTGAGAGTGACCCCACCCCAGAGTGTCCACTTCTAGCCTCCTCCCCAGCAGCATGTGCATATCGAATCTATACGGGATGAGCAGGTGTCGATTACTTAGAGTGGAGCGTACTCCGCGCTTCCAGGTTCGGTGATGCATCCGCCGGAGCTACTCGAGCAGCCGCACCCCTTACTCGACGGGGTCGAGTTCTTCCCACCCGGGGAGAATTGATGGGGACATCAGAGCAATAGCATTAACATTTTATTTTGTATTTGTGTCCTTTAGTTTATTTTTATATCCTTGGGAAAGTATATATGCAATTGTAAGGCTTTATAAGCCAATGTGTCATTCCCTTGGATTGTTTGGGTTTTTGTGTAAAAGTCCCGTAGGTCCAGCGGGGCCCCCCATACCCTTTCCCATTGGTCCACCTAAGCCCTAGGGGTCCATGTGAGGCTAGTCAATGGTCCAATGTGGGCTTCTAGATGGTTTGACATTCAAAGGGGACAAATGGACTAAAAAGTCCAAGATGCCTTCCTTCCTTTCAAAGGAGTGCCCCCTCCATATGTAATTTATTTATTTTGGGTTTTTGACCACATGGGGGAAGAAAATGGCCTCTCTCCTACAAAATTCCCAGCCCCCACCCCTTGTCATTCTCTATATAAGCCTATGTATAGTGTCATTAGAGAAATTAATGAGGAATTAAGCATTTTTGCCAAGAGCAAGCCCAAGGGCACCCCTTGTGTCTCTCCTCTCTCCCTTGAAGCAGTGATTGCTGCCCATTCTAGGGTGTGAAGCCCTCATCTTGGTGTGACTCCAAGATTTCCAACCTCTGTTGGATGCGACTTCCGGCCGCCGCCTTCCGTTCGTGCCGCCATCGCGTCGCCACCCCCCTCGCCAAAGTTCTATCTCCATCAGGACAGAACCTCTTCTCCAAAATTGTATCTCTGGTTCTTATTGTCTGATCAAGCCCTAATTTTGAGGGTTTGTTCTGTCCGTCTCCCCTAACCTCCAGTTAAAATTTCATGTCATTTGGAGTCCATTTGATAATTTTCCCATATTTTCGTTTGCCCTCTCAGTAATCTGCCCTTTTGCAGATCTACGGGACAGAGTCTCCTTGTTGCAATTTCCCCACCCACTTAGAAAATTTTAAAAAAATCCACAAAAATTCCCTAGTGTTCCTCACGTATACCCCCTTCCACCATAATTTTAGTTGAGTCAAAAAAAATCAGTTAACCCTCGGTCAAAGGTCTGTTTCAAGTAGATCCATCTCTGCCCTGTGTGTATGTCAGTCCGGGTCATAACAAAAAGGCAGTATCCAGTCATTTTTAATTTTAATCCATTTTATGGATGGAGCCACGAAAAATATATGTTTTAGATCTCTGAGTCCTCTATCCATCGGTACCTCTTGTGCATCAATCTGACATCGGATCTGGTCGTAGGAATTCTTTTCGTGAAGGTGTACAGAGCAGATCCGAGTTCAGCCAGCACAACTCAATCCACGAGAAAATTTAGAAACAAATATCAAAGGTCAACTTCAGCGACCGCCCCTTCAGAGAGTCCATCAGGGACATCTCGCCATCGTCCCAGCCAAGCGGCGCCTCACGAAGATCTCAGGAAGGCAGCGTTCCTTTGGAAACCGTTGCTTGTTGTCCAGTGAGTCAGCAACCTATTGGCGTAGCACCGACTTGGAATAGTACAGAGTCGGACCAGCAGGCCGAGTTCGTGCCGTACGCACCTCCAGATTGCTGCCCGTTGTTGATATTTATTTGCCTATCTTTTATCTTACTTTTGAGGTTTTGCAAAGTAACATGGCAAGATAACAAACAAGCAATCAAAGATTTACTCAAACCTATGAACATGTGAACATGAACTTAGGCAATCATAGCTAGCTCTAGCATGGGCATGCTATCTCAATCAAATTACGCTAAGGAAAAGGAAAACACACGCCGGGGCGTGGAGCAAGGAGTAAATAAAAACACACCGTGAAGGTGGAGCAAGCAAGGAAAGTAAAGATGATATGATGAAGAAGACAGCTAATGCCCAATACCAAGGAAAGATGTGATCGCCACCAAAGTAAACACAAGTCAAAAGACCTGAATATACCATGGAAATAGGTGGATGAAGCACCCGCCCACGGGAGAGAAAACCAAGGAAAGCCTGCAGATCAACTTGGAAGTAACGGCCAGAACCCTGTGCGTCGCTTGGAAGCGACGGCCGCACGATAGACCGCCAAAAGATAGTGACGCGCCTGCACCAGACCGTCAGGTAACCTGCAGTAGTAAAGCTTGAATCCTTTTAACTCCAACTCTTCCAGCCGGCTAGAAGACTTGGGCCTCGTGCTAATGAACCTGTAAACCTGCCAAAGATGTAGAAAGACAAGACAAGACAACCTCAATTAGCCCTTTTCACAAGCATAGCATCAATTCTTAAAGAGTTTAAGAACATCAAAAGGAGAGGGAATTACCGGGGAATTTTTGGTTTTTTAACCCCTCTGGGTGTTTTAAAAGTTTGGAAGGATGTTTATATGCTTAAAGAACAGTGAAAAACGTGGAGGAAGAGGGGGGACAATGCTTTGTTTGAGGAAAAACCTAGGAAGAACTCAAGCAAGCAATGATAAACTTGAAAGACAAAACTAAAGGACTCCCTTGATTGGAAGATGGATGGACGTAGGAAACAGCTCCTCCTGGATGAAGATGGCTCCTGAGTTCGGCAGCACTTCGTCGTGAATTCGAAATCCCCCCCCCTTTTGCCATGAATTCAAGGGTTCTATTTATAGACCCTCAAAACTCGTAGGTCAAGCAGAGGATAATTTAGCAGGAAAGAGGAATAACTCTTAGCAAATCCTTGAGGATAATATCACCAAGAGTCCATAGAATCAAACGGGGAGTCCTGAGGATCGGATTTGAAAGAGATAACGTTAATCCAAATTCTTATCTCGACCACGGAGTAGCAGAGAAAAGGCCTGAACTGTCAGGACTCTCGGAAGGAAGTAACGGCTGCACAATAGACCGCCACTTGGAAGTAACGCACCAAGGATCATCCATTACTTTCAACCCTAACCCAAAGGATAAGATCAACGGAAGGAAGACCTAACAAGTTGGACTCTTCAAGGAAGTGACGGCCAAGGCCTAGGGCGTCATAGTGAAACAACGGCTGCACGACAGACCGTCATCATCAACATGGAATCAAAAGGATAAACTTTGGGAACGAGGCCTTTTCCTTAGGGCTCTTCAAAGAGTAACGGCCCAGGATCTATGCGTCAGAAGGAAGCAACGCGCCTGACTGGGACCGTTATTAGCATTGAGTTTCAAAAATAGAGTGAAGGGCTTGCTAAGCTTCATCCAACGAAATGCCACCGGGAGCCACATCTTAATCCAGGAATTAAGACCCAAGAAATAGGCTTCAACTGATCAAGAGACTCGATGAAGAGTAAACAACTCAGAGCATCATATAGAATGAAATAAGGAGATGACCCGACTTATTGGGTATAAAACGGGTGTCAACAGATGCCCCTCCTTAACATCCTCTTTGCAGGGGAACGAGCGGAGGTGAAGCGGGAGTGAAATGGATGAAGTGGAATTGAAGCGGAGTGTATCAAAAAGAGGGCGTTAAGGTAAACGACACCCGTTCTGCACCAACAAGCGATAGGAATTTTCTGGAAAACTTTGAACTGATCACAAGGAAATAGCCAACCAAAGGACGCAAGTCTGGAGGAACTAAGGAAAGGAAACACGGCTAGCCGCCGGAGGCAACGGAAAGGAAAGAGACTAAACTCCAGACAGGAATCTTCAGCGAACCAGATCAATCGAGCAAATCGAAGGGAACCTTCTAATTCAGAGTGGAATGATTCTCCTTATTCGGGATTAAGAACACAGCTGTTCACCATCACTGAGATATCTTGAGCAGATGAAACTCATGAAATGCTCAAAGAATGCGTATGATGCATGCTGGGCTAAAGGAAAAAGAAATCTTCAAAACAAAATGCAAAGAAAGATAAAATATCAAATACTCGAGAATATTATTGCTAGATCGGAGTAATCAGAGTCAGGACACTATCTGCAACCACGGCGTGCAAGATAGAACCATCGTCCCCAAACTTTCCAATCTAACGGCCTATCCAACGATTAATCACGTGAACTTAGATCATCATCATTTTTGTTTAAGGGGAACATCAGATCCCAGGACACATGAATGACCAGCCAGTTCTCGAGGTAATATATCATAGATAACATATAGTAATGCATTAAGAGGATGAGGGAGCGGGATACAATACCTGACTCACCTGTCGGACGGAAGGAAAAGCGTGACTTTTGTTCATAACTCCTTTCATGAAAGATAGGTTAGCCAAACAAATATCATGATAAGCATCAAGGCATAACCATTGTACGTGCAAGAGGTACCCATAAGGAACAACATGGAAGAAAATGGAACCATTTTGACATTAATTAGACCATTTAATTCATCAAGAAACTTGCAAGTTTGTAACGGTCTCATGACAGGGCGTCATATCAAGTAACGGATCACCCTTGATCCGTCATAAATCAGGCGGTTCACATTCTTCGATAAAATAGTCCAACACATGTGACGGCCCATTAAAGAAGCGTCATAATGATGTGACGGCCGGTCGATAGACCGTCACATTTCTTGAGTTTTCAAAAAAAAGCAACCGAACGGTCTCGGCCCTCATTCAAACACTCAACGCAAAAAAACCCAACCGAGAGAAACCACCGGCGACCGCCATCTCCACCGCAATGGCCGGCGACGAGGCACCCCAGCCGCCACCAAAGAAGAGAGAGAGAGGGAAAAGGATGGCTATACGGCGGCTCCATCGCCGGATTGAACGGGAGACGATCCCGTCGGTGGAGGAAGAACAACCGGTGAGGCGAAGTCCAAGGGAGGAAGAGGAAGCTCCCACGGCCACGGGGGACGAAGGGGAAGTTCCCTTGGGTGCAGAGGAGCCCAAGGAACCAAAGAAGAAGAAGAAGAGAGCCATGGACCACGAGGTAGGCCCTCCGCCCTAATTTTCTAATTATTATTTTTTTGTGTTTATTTATGGATGCATGTGGGGATAAGGGTAGAAATGGGTCTACGAACCCATTAGGAACAATTGTAGGCCATTTGGCCACAGTGGGAAGCCATGGGGATGCAAGGGAAAAAATTCCCAAACGCAGAAAATGTGACGGTCCTGCCAGCGACCGTCACACTCCTGACGCGCCAAGCTGAGGCCGTCAGAGTCAAGTGACGCCCCACCCCAGGGCCGTCACTCTTACCAGGGAATTAAACTATATTTAGGGTTTTCAATTTTCAAATTTTTATTTTGTTTTAAATTATGAATGTTTATGCAATGATTATATGATGCCAATGGACTAATTAATGATCTAATATCCAATGCAGGGAAAGAGAAGATCACGGATCTCCTGGCTTCAAATCCGGGCAGTGTACCAGGCATTGCCCGACTACCAGAGAGAGAGATTGGCCGGCATGGGATTCGCCGAGGTGCTTAGCATCGAGGTGATCTGGATGGACACTCCGGTATTGTACGCCTTGCACGAGAGATGGGACCCGATCAGCAGAGCTTTCATCTTCCCATGGGGCCACATGATCCCCACGCTAGAAGACATAGCGAGGATTACCGGATTGAGAGTCCACGAAGCCGCGGTGACAGGGTGGACATACGGCGACTACCGAGAGATGGCGCAGCAGCTGCTCGGGCTAGACTTGATCAGGCCGGGACAGTCCTCCTCCCAACTTTCGAGATCAGTGCTGCAGGAGAGCTTGGGACTGAGAGGAGCGGCGATCGCCGTAGGAGAGCTACCCGAGGAGCACCTGAGCAGAGTGATAGACCAGGTGCGCCCTCGCGTGGCGGCGGAGGCGGGACCAGAGGGAGACAGAGTGCTCAGACGCTTCCTGATGCTGCTATTCGGGAAGCTCCTTTTCGCGACTCGGGTAGATGTCATCAACTGCAGACTGCTGCCGATGATAGAGGATTTGGGCAGAGTCAGGAGATACGCCTAGGGAGCGGTAGTGCTCGCATTCCTGTTCGAGTCCCTCAGCACTACGGATAGGCAGACGATGTTGGGCGGCTTCTCGCCTTTCCTACAGGTAAATGCACTTCTAAATGCTTTCTTTTATACCATGAATATTGATGCTATGATTTATAAAAAATGATTTATGCAATGATTTATGTAATGATTTGACTGACTCGATTTCTAAATGCAGATCTGGAGCTATATGTACCTCCCAGGCATCGGGAGAGGCGCTTTACTCCATCCCGGCCGCATACCGATCGCGAGGCGTTGGTCGGTGGCGAGGGACACAGGGTCGATCAGTAGACTGACCCGGACGATCCAGGATGACTTGGACTCCTTCCCGCATTCATCGGTAGGTCCAGAACTCAAAAATGATTTCTATATGCTTTTAAATGCTTTCTAAAATGCTTTCCAAATATCTTTAAATGCTTTCTACATATGCTAATGAATGAACTAAATGCTCTCAGGTGAGATGGACCCCATACCGCGACGAGGGCTATACGGGACAGCCATGGGTGGAGGCGGCCTTATCGTACCGGGGGCGAGACATATGGTTGCATTGCCTCCATATCATCGAGCCTCTGCACTACAGGCTGATCCTGCGGACCCGGGGACTACACCAGCCCGAGGTGACCTTTCCACACCACAGCGACGATCACCCCGGTAAGTCAGCAAGGGGCATCAGCGGCAATGTGGATCGGTGAGCCCGGAAGGCGAAGTACGTCCACGATTGGAACAGGCGGGGCCGAGCGGTGAAGGAGCGAGACGAGAGCGACGAGGCATATCTGAAGGCCTTCGCTCGACTCCACGGTGACCGAGTGTACCGAGGTACCCGACGACCGGTATGCAAACTAAAAACTCTAAACTCTTCTATTATGCAATGTGCAATGTGATATATGCTGACTCATGATTTCTAAAACTGCAGCTAGACCCTGAGGGACGGATAGCCGAGGTAGAAGGGCTACTCCACTCCACCATCCAACAGCGGGACGGGTACCGGTCTGCCCTGGAGCTCCTGGTGAGACTAAAAACTTAAATGCTTATGATTGATGGAATGATGTTCATGATGCAAATGCAAATGTCAACTAACTTATGACTTCCAAACGCAGCGGGCTGAGGGAGCCCAACGCACTGGACCGGATGCCCCATCGTCTTCCTCGCAGCCTGCAGGAGGCAGGGCTGAGCAGGAGGCTGACTTTGCTCGGGCGGTTGCCCGGGCCGAGGAGGCGGAGGCCACCCTCGCGGAGCGGGTAAGAGACTAAAAAACTTATGATTATGCCTAATTAAATGCTTTATGACTAATGACGTGAAATGCAATCTACAGGCGAGGGATCTAGCAGCAGCAGAAGCCGATGTAGAGAAAAGCCGGGCCGAGACTGATCGAGCCCGAGCAGAGACGGAGCTGGTACGGGCAGAGATGGCCCGGCAGAGAGCGGAGACCCTGCGACGCCCAGATGATGCAGAGATGGAACAACTCCGGAAGGAGTTAGCGCGGGCACGAGCTGAGGTGGAGGAGCTCCGGATCGGGACGGCTGACTTGGATATCTACCGGACCGAGGCACGGGAGATGCGGCGTCAGATCTTTACACTGAAGATCGAGCTGCAGACATTGGAGCGGACGGTGCGGATGATCGGCCGGGGACCGGAGCGGTGCACCTCCCAGAGTGGGATACATAGGAGCGCTGCTCCTAGCGGCTCAGTAGGGGACTTCCTCATCAGCTCCTCCGCCCAGCGGAGGAATGAGAGGGCAGAGAGAGGACAGCAGGAGGAGAGTGCTTCCATAGCACCGCCACCCGCGAGGAGACCTGAGGAGGGGGAGGATGATGGTGGCCCGGCTGATAGACCGGCCGAATGATGCCTTTCTTATATTTTCTTTATCATTTGTATAGAACCTTTGGCAAAATGGAATGAGATCCCTTCATTTTAGTTTTCTGTTTCATTTTTTTAGTTTTATGCGAGCGTGAATGAATGAATGTGAAAAATGCAGGATGGACGAAATGTGGATGAATGAATGAGATGTATGCAGGCAGAAAACGAGGTGTACAATGTGAAAGACCGCCAGGTCTAAGCAAGGGCAGAAGGAATAACCTGAACTCAGCAGCAGAGAAAGTGACGGTCTAAGATCTGACCGCCATAATCAAACAGCGCTCTGGCGAGAGACCGTTAATCATCAGAGACCCACTGCATCAGGATGAACGACGGCCAACTGAGGGTGCGTCAGAGACAAATAACGGCCAAGGGTCAGACCGTTGATCATGGCAGAACGATAGTTGGTCAGGGCAACTAGCAGGAAATGCGACGGTCTGAAGAAGACGCGTCAGAAAGAGACGGTCCTAAGCAAGACCGTTAGGAAGTGTTTTAGCCCAGAAGAGAAGGAACTGAGAAGCTGAGAATGAGACGGCTTAGGGCTTGCGCGTTACAGAAAGTGATGGTAGACCCTTAGACCGTCATTCTCCACAGAATATGATTCGGGGAATTAAAACCCTCAGAAAATGCGACGGCCAAGGGCTGGCGCGTCGGAATGAAGTAGCGGCCGCGCGATGGACCGTCAGAATCTGGGTTGTAATCCGAAATGGATTGAGCCGAGATAACTAAAACCCGAGGTTTAGCCCCTTGATCCATCACTAAAACTTATCCTAATTGAAGATAAAGCCTTCTAGTCCGAGTCTTATCCTTCCAAAGTTAAATATAAGCCTTAGCAACTTGAAACCTTAATCAAAATCGCAGCTTTGCTGAAACCTCCGTTCTAGGGTTTGAAGAGCCCCTCCAAAGAGCAGAAAACATGATGAAGAGGAGCTTCGAGGTGATGGCTATGGAGGAGAAAGCTTACACCGGCCCTAAAGCTGCAAGGAGGGAACATGGAGAGCTTCAACGGCTAACCTCAATTCCCAAGCACTTAAGCTCCAATGTCCAAAGAGTGGTAAGTTCTCACAACTCATCCAAAGTTCAGAATTTTGCTGCACTTATTCTCTTCATGACTTCCTTCTTTCTTTTCTCAAGCCCCTTCCTGGTCCAAGGTGCTATTCCAATCTGAAGTGGGTGGCTCCCATGGTAAAGGTACTTCCCATAGAGGTCACATCCATCCTTAAAGCATGGCACCTCCAACCTCTCTTGGTTTTAGGCAAGAATTTCCAGAAATTATCCTTCGATTGGCCAAGCCTTTCAGCTCTTGTGGAGCTATGGCATCCACAAACTCATACTTTCGTCTTCCCTTCCTTTGAAGCAACCGTCCTATTGGAGGAGGTAGAAACCTACCTAGCCCTTCCTAAGACTAAGGTGGGGGATGAAGATCGGGTTTGCTATACAATAGAGCCTATCAACCCGTCCTTGATTTTAAGCGACTTCATTCACAATCCAAAGGACGTGAGAACCATGACCAGCCCACACCACATTCACTTGATACCCTTGGCACAGTGGATAGTGTCTCATTGTAAAAACAAGTGGGAGAGACATGAAGCAATGGCCAAGGCGGTGGCGGTTTGCTTGTGTGGAGTCTTTCTTTTTACCACTACCGACCACCTCTTAGACATTCAAAATCTTGGTATTATTAGTGGGCTGTGGCGGGGGATGTCTATCTCTCAAGCGGTCCTCTCATACCTCTATGAAGGACTAAGCTCGGCTTGTACAGGAGGACTTTTGTTTGGTTCCATGATACTCCTTGAATGTTGGATAGGAGTGAGAGTCAAATTCCTTCCTAAGGAAGACATAACATCTGCAAGCCGAATCTTCGGGAGCCACCCTCTCTTCTTTATTGGAGGGGCATTTGGATATTCTCCTTAGGTTGAATGCAAGACGGCGGATAAGAAAACTCGGGACGAATGTCGCCTCTTCTTTAATACTCTTCCAATGGACAAGTTTATCATTTGACCAAGGGTCCTCCGAAGCACTCTTCTCAAAGTACCGCGGTGCCAAGGCCTGGACCTCCAGCTAGTAGGAAACACTACCATGGCGATCTAAAACCCGCACCGATGCCATCTTCAGATCGGACTACCTCGAATCAGCGTTTCTGCACTATCACACTACCCTCCCCTTCTACCTAGGAAGATGGGGACCGAGGAAGATGAAAGAGCGATCCGGAACGTGCTGACAATGTGGGAGATCAGCAAGGTGCGCCCGTGGCAAGCAGAGGTTGAAGAGAACGACGAAACATGTCGAGATTACATGAAAGAGTTGAGAAGAATCCGCCCTCTTGCGGATAAGAAATTGAATGTATCTTGATTTTTGTTCATGAGAACCATCATGTGATTGACAATCGAAGTTGAATTTATCAAGATTTATATTTCATTAATCTTTGCTTGAATGAGATGAGATTGCCATAGTTGAATGATCTTGAGTTCCATAGCTGAAAGGTTAGACTGATGTGAGCAGATAGGGCTTCTGGAGGGTATGACGGATATGCAATAGGTCGCTATAAGGAAATAACGGTCCTTCGACAGGCTGTCAGAATGAGAATAATAAGAGCCCTGCCTCTGGAGGATATGACGGATAGGCGATGGGCCGCTATATGTAAGTGACGGTATAGACCAGACCGTCAGAGAAATAATGGTTTGTTAAAAGGAAGAAGGCCCATGCTTGAAAGGAAATAACGGTCAAAGAGGGGCCCGTTACATGACTGTAACGGTCTGCTGCTGGCGCGTTACACACTTTGAACCTGCATAGTTGTGAGCTTTTACTTTTGGGCTTGCCCCTGTATTCTGCACACACTCAAACATGAAACAAGTTAGATCTGTTCTTAGACTCAACCCCTTGCCTTAAGTTAGATAATGACCGTTTCTTGATATTGGGTCAAGGGGTGGAGCCCTATTAAATAGGCGAAAACATAATGAAAATGGGATGCATGCTATGCATATGATGGTATTTTGGGGAGTTTTGGAAAATATTTAATGTTTTTTTAGATTTTGAAAATATTTGTTTTGTTTGGATTTTTGAAAATATTTGTTGTTTTGGATTTTTTGGATTTTGAGAATATTTGATGTTTTTTTTGATTTTAAAAATATTTGATGTTTTTTTGGATTTTGAAAATATTTGATGTTTTGTTTGGATTTTTGGAAATATTTGTTGTTTTTGGATTTTTTTTGAAAAACCAGTGCCTCTTTAGCAACGTGAGACCTTCCTTATTTTATGTTGAGTTTCGAGATCGGCGTGCAATAGCGTGACAACCCCTGGCCGAGACCTAATCATTGCGATGGTGTTTTTACCAAAGCCATACCCAGGGTACTTATCTCAGTCCTAAAAGGAAAAAAGATTATGGGGGTAAGCTTAGGCCAGATATGGGAGTTTTTAGAACTTGATTTCCTCACCGTACAACCCTATTAGAGATTTGGTCTGTTGTGCCGGGGCTTTTATGTCCGTCATCGAACCTTTGTCCACCTAGGCATGCATGCGACCGGGCTCATAACGTCCTGCGGGGAACTGTACTGCCACTCTTGTCATGCCTAGTTTTCTTTTTCCCTTGGAGCTTTTGAAAATTCATTCACAGACTTTGAGATGATGCTTTTGATTTCGTTGTAAAGAGCACTCCTTTTCTTTTCCTTTTCCTTCCTTTCTTGTGGCGTCAGGTCATAACGGACTTGCCCCTATTTGAGACCTCTTCTCGTCAGGGAGTTTGGATTGGTTGTATCCTCCTTATTTACTCCTTGCCTCTGGATTTAGCCGAAGAATGAAACGGACAGGGATTTTGACTTTCCCCCAAAGCATGGCCAAGGAGAAACGGTGTCTTTTTTAAATAAGGAGCCCGACCAGGGACGTCGTGTAGTGTGTGTTTGCCTTACTCAAGACTCTCTTTTGAAGATAGGGAGGTAGTTCTTATTGCCGGAGAAGCACATGGTTTAGATTTTTAAGGAAAGAAGCGCTTAAGATACAACCCATTCCACGGGTGAGAGAGCTCCTCACCTTCCGCGTTTATTAAACGATAAGCGTTCCCTGGATAAGCTTCTTTTATTACAAACGTCCCTTCCCAGTTAGGCTGCAACTTGGACCTAGGACCTGCAGACCGAGTAAATTTGCGTTTCAAAACAATTTCACCCTTACAAAATTTTCGTTCGATTACCTTCTTTTGAAAATAACGCGAAACCCTCTTTTGATAAACAGATACGTGATCGGCCGCGTTCATCCTCTTCTCATCTAAGAGTTCTAGCTGGACCAGCAACGCCTCTCGACGTTCATCGAGATTAAGTTCCTTATCGAGCTGCACTCTAAGAGAAGGGATTAAGATCTCGTATGGGAGCACCGCCTCCATCTCATAAGTTAAAGAGTAGGGAGTTTGTCCCGTGGGGGTGCGGACGGAGGTGCGGTAAGCCCACAGAGCTTCCACCAATCTTTCAGGCCAATCAGAAAATTTATGTGCTTCACATGTTTTCTTAATGATTTTAAGAAGGGTTTTATTAGTGGCCTCGGCCTGACCGTTGCCTTGAGGGTAATATGGAGATGAATGATGCAGTGCAATATTGAACTTCTTACATAGGTCCTTAAGCTCTTGGGAGACGAACTGGGGTCCGTTGTCGGTGATGATGCTGCTTGGCACTCCGAACCGCGAGATGATATTCTTCATGATAAAGCGGCACACCGTTGTAGCTTTGATCTCTGCGTATGCCTCGGCTTCGGCCCATTTGGTGAAGTACTCAGTAACGGTGAGGATGAAGGATTTTTGCTTGATTTGAGAATTGGGATCACCGAGCGGACCGACGACGTCGAAAGCCCACATAGAGAATGGCCAAGGAGCAGTCATAGGATGGAGGGATGAAGCTGGAGAGTGAATTTTATCAGCATGGAGTTGGCATTTAAGACACCTCCGGACATAGAGGGAGCAATCTTCCTCTAGAGTGGGCCAATAGTAGCCCTGCCTAAGGATCTTCTTCGCTAGAGCCTGGCCATTGACATGACCTCCACACTCACTAGAATGGGCCGCTTCAGCCACTTTCCAAGCTTCTACATCATCTAAGCATCTCATGAGCATTCCATTAGTGACACGCCTATACAGTTCTCCTGCAATGATAGTGTACCTTGCGGCGACTCTTCTTATCGCTTTACGCTGCTCAGCCTTTGCCCCTTCTGGAAATGACCCTTCTTTGCAAAACAACTCGATTTCATGATACCAAGGCAATTCTTCTTCGTCCAGAATCTCCTCTAGTTCTATTAATGAAACTTCCTTGAGATTTTCCTTCTCAACTCTCGCCTCTACAGATTTCCTAAGGTTGATGAACCAAGGATCTTGAAGAGAGGGTGCATCCAATCTCTGGACGACGATGGTCTCAGTACTACGACTGAGAGAAAAAGATAAGGAGGAAGCAAGAGATGCCAAAGCATCAGCTAGAATGTTCAGAGAACGGGGACTATGGATATAGATCAGCTTACGGAATCGCTTAGCAATGAGCGTGACCAAATCTTGATAAGGTTTGAGCTTGGGGTCACGAGTACGGTAAGTGGACAGAACTTGCCGTAGAACGAGCTGAGAGTCTCCTATGATGTTTAAATAGCGCGCGCCTAGGAGATAGGCGTGCTTCAAGCCGGCCAGGAGAGCCTCATATTCAGCGATGTTGTTGGTAACAGGAAATCGCAGTTGATAAGCGAAGGGGATGGTTACTCCCTCTGGAGTAAGCAAGACCGCCCCGATCCCTTGGCCTTGAGAGTTGAGTGCACCGTCGAAGTGCAAAGACCAGAAGGGATGATGGGAAAGGACAGAGAGATGCTCATCAGGGAAATCATCCTGAATGGAATCGGTATGAGGAATAGGGAGATGTGCAAGATGCTCAGCAATGGCATATCATTTGACTGCCTTCTGAACAACAAAGGTGATGTCAAACTGAGAGAGGAAGCTCTGCCAGCGAGCTAACCTACTAGAAAGGATGGGCTTTTCTAGGAGATAACGGATCGGGTCCATTCTAGAGATCAACCTAACTGGGTGGGCGAGAAAGTAATGTTTAAGCTTCTGAGCTACCCACACTAAGGCGGCACAAGTCTTCTCCATAGCGGTGTACTTGGATTCAGCTGGATTAAACAGCCGAGAAAGGTAGTACGTGGCTCGCTCTTTCTCTTCATCATCCACTTGTGCTAAGACCGCCCCTAGGGAGTCCTCAATAACCGAGATGTATAGGATTAGGGGTTTCCCAGGGACAGGAGGTTGCAAAATCGGGAGATTGGACAGGTACTCTTTGAGGTCCTCATAGGCTTTTTGACAATCTTGATTCCATTCGAACTTGACCCCCGCCTTAAGCAATTCATAGAACGGGTGGCACCTTTGAGAATGTTGAGATATGAATCTTCTAATGAATTGCAGTCTACCAATCAATCCTCAAAGTTTCGTAATGTTCTTTGACGGAGGCATGTCCATGACGGCCTGTGCTTTATTAGGATCAATCTGGATCCCCCGTTTGCTCACTATGAACCCTAGCAACTTCCCTGAAGAGACTCCGAATACACACTTCTTCGGATTCATCTTAAGCTTATACTCCCTGGCTCTCTGCAGCACCTTAGCCAGAATAGAGGGGTGTTCTTCTTTTGTTCTTGATTTCACCAAGATGTCATCCACGTAAGCTTCCATGTATATGTGCATCATGTCATGGAAAATGGCCATCATCGCCCTTTGATAGGTGGCACCTGCGTTCTTCAACCCAAATGGCATAACCACATAACAATACGTGCCCCAGGGCGTGGTGAAGGAAGTTTTCTCTTGATCTTCCGGAGCGAGACGGATTTGATTGTAGCCCGAGTACCCATCCATAAATGACAGAGCTTCATACCCGACAGTGTTATCCACTAGGACGTCTATATGAGGTAGCGGGAAATCATCTTTGGGACATGCTTTGTTTAGGTCCCTGAAATCAATGCATATGCGCACTTTTCCATCCTTCTTGAGAACAGGGACTATGTTCGCCACCCACTGGGGATATAAGACTACTCTGACGAACTTGGCCTTGTATAGCTTGTCGACCTCTTCTTTGATCCTCAAGGCCATGTGGGGGTGAAATCTTCTTGACCTTTGTTTAACAGGTGTTGCCCCTGGTTTAAGCACGAGTCGATGTTCCACTAAGGAGGGGTCAAGACCTGGCATGTCCTCATAAGACCAGGCGAAAGAATCGCTATACTCCCTTAGTACTTTAATTAGATCTTCTTCTACCTGTGAAGGGAGATCAGCTGAAATAGTGATGGGCCTTGGGTCTTCTTCTGTTCCCAAGTTGATTTCCTTTGTAGGTTCATCCACTGCCGTCGATTGCTGGTCGAATCTCTTTAGTCCTTGTGTATATAAGTCGGCAGTGTCCTCTATATCGCTGTCTTCATCTATTGGATCCTTCTCATCCAAAACCTCATAGACGCCTAATCCGTCGTCACTCCATCCCCCTTCTATTTCCTCTTCGTCTTTAATCACAATTGCTGTGGCGACGAATTCCGGGCACTTCAAAAGAGCATGACACCGCTGAGCTAGATCTTGCAAGAACCTATCAGGAATAGATCGGGAAGGACGCGCGAGCGGGCGCGGCTCAGGATGGGAAGGATTGGACGACCTAGAACAAGACCCGACTTCTCTAGACCTAACTGACTCTACTTCCTTAGACTCACTAGACCCTAACCCTAACCTAGGGGAAAAAAGGCCTAGTGGAAGGGGAGGAGCAGGGGACTCGTGCCCTTGGGAGGAGGAGGATGGAGACAGGATAGCGTAATCTTCCACTGAAATCTCCGTTTCAAGTTTGACGTTTTTTTTTTTGGAGATCAGCGGAGACTACACAGCAAGATGGAGGAGGTGGGAGCTGCATAGGGAACAGCTCGGGGAAGATGCAATCAAAGAAGGGATCAGAAGAAGAGAACCACATCTCGTGGAGTTGAGCATTGGGAGAAGGAGGAGTAAATAGAGTGGATAGATCAATGCGCGGGTATTTCCCGCAAGCACACGGAATGAATAGAATCTCTGGTGGATCAATGACGGATGGATTTATCATGACAGGAGGAAGGCGGGGTATGAACTCCCTTTACTGTAAGATGGATTGGAAGCGTAAGGGAGACCAAGAGAAGATAACTGGAGAGCTCTCTACCTTCTGCAATTTAACCGCGGGCTGCTTCTTCAGCCTCCACTGTACGAGCCGAACCTCTTGTTGCTTCTGGCGCTCTTCCTCATAAAAGAGCCTCTGCAGGGCCTGACTGTAGTCGAGCATGTCATCATCTGACCCTCTTGGCAAGGAAGGCAGACCGGCAATCGGACAAACTACATCCCTTTTTGGCTGAACCGGCTTTGGAGCTAATGTGCCAGGCTGGAGAGGCCCTTTGACAAAGTGCTCGCGATAATCCCAGGTGAGTGGCCCAGAATCACCCATCATAGATAATGCAGTTTCCTTGTAACCGAGGCCTCTTCTGCCCATTTTCTTTCCCTTGGGTATAGGCTTAGTCATTCCTTGCAGTTGCGCTCCGAGGCCTCTCCCCGGTTGATAGCCTAGTTTCAATATAATATTCCACCCCTTTGAATCTCGGATCTGCGGCTTCATTTTGACATTGACTGGGGTAGTGATGGGCTTGGGAGATGTGTAAGCCCAAGGAAAGTTCAAATCAAGTACTGACAGAATAGGTCGGCTGCTCGGCCAGAGTGTGGGAAGAACTTGATCTGAGATGGCCTTGACTGTCTGTACTGTGGACAAGCTCTTGACCTTGACGACCCTCCCTTGGAAGGGGAATTTAACGCACTGATGTGCGGTGGAGGGTACGGCGCCAAGCGTGTCAATCCAGGGACGACCCAAGATAGCCTTGAACATAGGGTCGATATCGAGAACATAGAATTCCACGGCCATAGTAAGGGGCCCGAGCTCTGCCTGAATGGTGATTATGCCGTGACATGCTCGCCTTGAGTTGTCATATGCTGCTATGGTGGTGGGAGTAGGCCGTAGTAACTCTTCAGATATGTTGCATACCCGGAGGGTGCTAAGTGGGCAAACATTAATTGAGGCCCCCGTGTCAACCAGTGCTGCTTCAATGTTGACTTTGTTCAGGGTAATTGTTATGCAGAGCGGCATTTGCCGAGCCCCCGGAGGTGCAAGCTCGGTTTCTGTGAATGTAATTGCCGGCCCTTTGGAGATAGTTGCTAGTGCCGTTGGTAAGCTGTCGACTGCCATGTCTTCGCTAACCATTACCTTCTGTAAGAAGTCCCTTAGTGCATCCTGATGAAGGGTGGACCTTTTGATTAGCTCCAGTACGGATATCTTAGCGGGTACTCGATCCAGATGATGTAACAAGTCATATTGAGTACCCGGTAGTGGTTCAACTTCCTCTTGCTCGGCCACCGGCTGAGAGGACTGGGGATTAGAAGTAGTAACGTAACTCCGATGGAACATCTTCCCGCTCCTTAAGGCACAGTTTGCCGCAGTATCCGAAGAGAGTATGACGGGCCCTGTAGGGTGGACGAGTGGGACAGGTGGTGCGGGGAAGGTGATTTGGTGGAGCGTAGGGTTGGTGAGGTTAATGGGGGGTGAGCGGATAATAGGTGAGGGGTTGGTGGAAGGTACGGTGGTGATAGATGTCGATGCGGGTGGAGGGAAGGCTAGTGGATGCTTGGGAGTGGGCGAAGGATTAGGTGGTGATGTGATGATGGTGAGGGGAGTAAGTGTTGGAGGGAACGATGGGATGGAGAGCGGTAGAGGGTTTACTGGAGCGGGTGTGGACGGTAGGACGAGCGGAGAGGGTGTCGGTTGTGTGGGGAGGATGAAGGAATGGTTGCGGAGGTTGTGGTGGAAGGCCATTACTTGCGGTGTGGCACCATCCTCATCAAAGGACCACCCGGCATTGGGGGCCGGTGGTTGAACCACGTTTACTTGTGCTGGTGCCGGCGGCTGCTGCTGAGGAGCGGGTGGATGACTTGGCATCGGGTTCTGGTGGATGCCTAGGTCTTGTACTTGCTGTGGTTGCTGCTGTTGTGGCGGCTGCTGCGGCTGCGGTGCTTGATGCTGCTGCACTTGCTGCCCCTGCGGCTGCCTTCTCTTCTCTTTAATCTCCACAATGGCCCTATGCATTTCGGCCCAGTCGATTCTCTGCCCTTCATGAAGGTCATATACCAGATTCCGGAACTGAAAACATCCTTCTATGGTATGGCCTGGCTGCCTATGGAACATGCAATATTTAGTCTGATCAACTGCCGGGTTCCAAACAGGCCGTTCCGGAGGAAGTTGGATTGCATTTACTGACATGAGTGCCGAGAAAATATCTGTAAGTGTCTCTGGCAATGGAGGATACTGGGCCCTCCTGGGAGCCGGGCGCTTGCTATTAGGGTTGTTGTTGTTGTAGCCGTTGGGTGGAGGGACGTTATGGTATTGCGATGGTGGCGGTGGTTGTTGTGGAATGGTGAAGGTGTTTTGAGGAATGGTGAAGGCGGGGGGAGGGTTTTGTGGAGTGGCCTGGAAGTTTTGTGGAGCGGTGTTTTGTGGATTGCGGGGGTTTTGGTTGTAGCAGAAGGCTGCGGCCTGAAATGGAAAAGCAACGGCTTATACTTGCTCGTTTGTTTGGACTCCCTCAGTAACTGGCCCTTGTGGTTTCTTGTGGTACTTGGGCTTTTGGCTTTCGAAGAGAGAATGGATGGGGGAGTCCTTGAATTGAGTCAGTATGAAGCGCGCCCGGCTGTAGAGTTGATGCATGTTAGCTATATCATTCATTGCCAGGATGTTGCGGAAGGTCGGGGTGGCATTGGAAATTAGCAGTTTGACCTTCTCTTCCTCCGGAATGTGGCCAGGCACTCTGGCGGCCATCTGCCTCCACCTATCTGCATAGGTGGCGAAGTCTTCCTCTGGTTTCATTTTTTCGGCTACTAGGTCTGTAAATGAATATTCTGGTCCGACCCTGTCTTGAAACCGCTGAATGAATTTATCCTTAACTACCTTGAAACTCTCGGCCTCTTCCAGTGGCAGAGAATAGAACCATTCCAGAGCAACTCCATCTAAGGATCGGCGGAATAAGTATGCCATGAGGCGATCATCATATTGGAACTGTGCCGATTCATATAGAAAATCCCTCACATGGATAAAGGGATTGCTGTTCCCATCATACTTGCGGTAGTTGGGGAGCTCTGATTGCGGAGGGAACCGAATGTTCTGGAAGCTCGGAATAAGAATATCAGCCAAGGATTGTGGGCCAACCCTTTTCTGGAGGAAATCAAGTTGTTGCTGCATGGCGGCCCACTTGTTAAGCAAGTCCTGCTCTTGGGAGGGAGCAGGGGTAGTGAAGGACGCCGATTGTTGAGGAGCAGATGGAATGATGGTGGCAGATGGGGGAGGCCCATAGGCATGAGTAGAAGGATAGACAGTGGAAATAGGGGGCCCGTAAGAAGGATATTGAGCATGAGATATACCCGGATGGGAGTGAGTTTGGGCCACCCCTTGCTGAGGGTGTAAGAAATCAGAAGGGTTCATGAGAAGCTGTGAAGCCACCGAACCAGAATTGTGATGATCCACCTGGACAAGAGAAGGGATAGGCGATTTCCCTTTATCAAAAGACTGATGGGCTGAATTGGAAGATTGGCCCATCTCCATGCCAGCGAAAGTGATGGTCCGGGGTTGGACCGGAGTGAGGTCAATCGGAGTGGGCTGAACGGACGGCCCGATAATGGAAGGATTAGATTGACCTTGAACAGCGGCGGAGGGAGAAGCGTTGGACCCTTGCATAGCTTGATATAGGACTTGAAGTTGAGTCGGGTCCAATTGTGCCATCATGTGAAGGACGGAGCCCGCGGAAGGAGTAGAAAGAGAAGGGGTACCTTGACTACCTCCCACAGATGTGGAGGACGGGAGAGGGGCGGTCCCTTCTCCGGAGGGAAAGGTGGCAACCCTAGGGGGGTTCTCAAGGAGCCCTTGAGGAAGAGAGTCCTCTTGGGAGCGCGGAGGATTGAAGGATGCCATGGTGGATTCGAAGAGGGGATTGGAATAGAACGTGAAGGAAGAAGCGACTGGAGAAGACGATTCAGGCAGACGAAAACAACTCCACATGCAACGGACAACCTTGACAAAATGCAAAACAACCAACACAAAACACACAATAAGCAACCAAACTTGGGTGATTTAAACAAGATGTAAGTGATAAAAGATGAAGGCACTCAAAAATCAAGCAAGTTGTTTAGAATGATGCGACAAGATTCTTATGTTTTCTCCTTTGGAACTTTAGTGAATTGATCGATATGTACTCTCAACAATGGGTTCCTAATAGGAGATGGATATGGGACTCGGCTTGACTCTAAGTGTGACCACTCAATCACTTATGCAACCCTAGACACGGGGTGGGAAAGGTACAACCAGCCCAGCGTCCGTGTGGGAATCCACGGCTTGCGGGAACGTATGGAGGTCCCTACTGTGATTTCCTAATCGGCCCCAAGGAATATGGAGACGAGAGGTCCTCACAACAAGGTAGGAAAATGCAATCTAATGTATGAAGATGAATGACCCTATGTGCACCGGAGTGCATGCAAAGTCTAGCCTAACAATCTAACAATCAATAGTGCACACCATGATATGCAAAATATGAGCAAAGCAAGAGGAGGGTCAAGTGTCACCCAAGCAATAAATCACAGCAAAAACTGCGGAAGTGAATGCACCTCGGATGCGTACCTGCCAGGAGAGTAACGGTCGAAGGCCCCTGCGTCAGAGAGAAATAACGGTCGAAGGCCAGACCGCCAGATAATATATAACGCAGGGGGATGAGACCGTCAGATGAGCCAGAGAACAAAACCAAGCAGAAGTAACCGGAAAGCCCGTGGATGCTCACACAGCAGAACCAAAGCGGCGGTCCAATGCCCCTGCGTCCGAGAACTATGACGCGGGGACACCTGGCCGTCAAAGAACTCAGAAAACCAGAATATGCATTAATCAAAGGGGAAACAAAGGGCAACTCAATAAGCAGATGATGGCAGGTTTTAAACAAGAATCAAGAGCACGATTGGCATAAGTTGTCCCACCGTGATCGCCAAAAAATTATCTGTTGATATTTATTTGCCTATCTTTTATCTTACTTTTGAGGTTTTGCAAGGTAACATGGCAAGATAACAAACAAGCAATCAAAGATTTACTCAAACCTGTGAACATGTGAACATGAACTTAGGCAATCATAGCTAGCTCTAGCATGGGCATGCTATCTCAATCAAATTACGCTAAGGAAAAGGAAAACACACGCCGGGGCGTGGAGCAAGGAGTAAATAAAAACACACCGTGAAGGTGGAGCAAGCAAGGAAAGTAAAGATGATATGATGAAGAAGACAGCTAATGCCCAATACCAAGGAAAGATGTGATCGCCACCAAAGTAAACACAAGTCAAAAGACCTGAATATACCATGGAAATAGGTGGATGAAGCACCCGCCCACGGGAGAGAAAACCAAGGAAAGCCTGCATATCAACTTGGAAGTAACGGCCAGAACCCTGTGCGTCGCTTGGAAGCGACGGCCGCACGATAGACCGCCAGAAGATAGTGACGCGCCTGCACCAGACCGTCAGGTAACCTGCAGTAGTAAAGCTTGAATCCTTTTAACTCCAACTCTTCCAGCCGGCTAGAAGACTTGGGCCTCGTGCTAATGAACCTGTAAACTTGCCAAAGATGTAGAAAGACAAGACAAGACAACCACAATTAGCCCTTTTCACAAGCATAGCATCAATTCTTAAAGAGTTTAAGAACATCAAAAGGAGAGGGAATTACCGGGGAGTTTTTGGTTTTTTAACCCCTCTGGGTGTTTTAAAAGTTTGGAAGGATGTTTATATGCTTAAAGAACAGTGAAAAACGTGGAGGAAGAGGAGGGACAATGCTTTGTTTGAGGAAAAACCAAGGAAGAACTCAAGCATGCAATGATAAACTTGAAAGACAAAACTAAAGGACTCCCTTGATTGGAAGATGGATGGTCGTAGGAAACAGCTCCTCCTGGATGAAGATGGCTCCTGAGTTCGGCAGCACTTCGTCGTGAATTCAAAATCTCCCCCCTTTTGCCATGAATTCAAGGGTTCTATTTATAGACCCTCAAAACTCGTAGGTCAAGCAGAGGATAATTCAGCAGGAAAGAGGAATAACTCTTAGCAAATCCTTGAGGATAATATCACCAAGAGTCCATAGAATCAAACGGGGAGTCCTGAGGATCGGATTTGAAAGAGATAACGTTAATCCAAATTCTTATCTCGACCACGGAGTAGCAGAGAAAAGGCCTGAACTGCCAGGACTCTCGGAAGGAAGTAACGGCTGCACGATAGACCGCCACTTGGAAGTAACGCAGCAAGGATCATCGTTACTTTCAACCCTATCCCAAAGGATAAGATCAACGGAAGGAAGACCTAACAAGTTGGACTCTTCAAGGAAGTGACGGCCAAGGCCTAGGGCGTCATAGTGAAACAACGGCTGCACGACAGACCGTCATCATCAACATGGAATCAAAAGGATAAACTTTGGGAACGAGGCCTTAAGCCTTAGGGCTCTTCAAAGAGTAACGGCCCAGGATCTATGCGTCAGAAGGAAGCAACGCGCCTGACTGGGACCGTTATTAGCATTGAGTTTCAAAAATAGAGTGAAGGGCTTGCTAAGCTTCATCCAACGAAATGCCACCGGGAGCCACATCTTAATCCAGGAATTAAGACCCAAGAAATAGGCTTCAACTGATCAAGAGACTCGATGAAGAGTAAACAACTCGGAGCATCATATAGAATGAAATAAGGAGATGACACGACTTATTGGGTATAAAACGGGTGTCAACACCCGTCAACCCAGGGTCGGTCCTCCCGGGCCCCACTTGTAGCCCTTTACCTCCCTGCGTGGAGTGGGCAATAAAATTCACTATTGTAATTAACTTTTACCGTTGTTACCGAGAGTTACCGTACTTGGCCGAGAACATCTTCCCCACGCCCGGAGCGTGGAGGTACAGTCGCTACCCTCCTCGTAGACATTACTTTACTCGTATATTTTTGTATATGCCGTTGCATGAGTGATAGATTATCTAGCTTGTTATCATTTTATCACCGCTGTGAGAGCGAGAGCGAGTGACCGTCCTGTGACTCGACCCGAGTTAACGCGGAAAGGCCGATACCCGAGACTCACTGCCGGTTTCTCAACCGCGCACGGTCTCACGTTTCTCTCGCTTAGGGACGATCGCGAGCTAGAGTCCCAGGTCGCATGTCCGTCCCGCATCAACATTCTTGGCCATACTTTATTGTTACATGCGTGGAAGTAGCTTGATTTATACTTGAAGATGCGATCGAGCATTGATTGTGTTCAAGTGCTCTATACTAGTCCCCTCGGCTGATTTTCAGAAACATACTATTATAAACCATGGGGTATGATGCTACTGGCGTCGCATTACGCTGGGAGTACTTTCTCTATAAATAAGTGAAGATCCATGATACGGCACGAAATGACTTTCTTGTACATGACTTGATATTCCACAGAAATTCACGAAGTACTTGCTCATAAGCAAAAGATATTGGAGTGATGATTATGTGGCCTGCTAGTACATTCTCGATACATTCTTATTCATGAAAGGCCAATACATGTTCTTGTTACATTCTTGCTAGTTCATTCTTGCTCTCATTCTATCTTACATGATCATCTTGTTACTTTAGTTTAACCGCGTGATTGATCGCATTTGCATGATTTTACCTTATTTCTCTAGAGCTAAAATGTTAATTACTTTAATGATGCCTTCATGTTGATGCAAAGATACCTACTAGGTAAGTATGCTCATTACCTATTTTCAATCTTTTTAGGAAATGAAAGTGATACGAATTCGGATTCAGTTATACAAGTAGCGGGTCCGAGAGCGAATGAAAGTCATATCAAATGGAGAGTGAAGACTTAGGAAGTCTACAATGTTAGATCGAGTCTTTATAATTTCTCATTTCTTGAGTCTAGTGGAATGGAAAATGATGAAAAGGTTATTGTAAAAGAATATTTTTATCATTTATGAAATAAAGTTAGAGTTTGACTAAATTATTGTGCAATTGCATTTATGTATGTGATTGTCTTGCACTCTGATCATTCTTGCTTGCAAGAGGCTTACCATGCCGGCTGTTCACCTTTCTCGAGCGAGTCTTCCGCTGTCATAAAGGCTCGGGGCGTGACAGTTAAGTTGGTATCAGAGCCTAAGTCTCAGGACTTAAGGAAAAGAGTCATGTCATAGGATAAGTCCAAGGTTTAAGGACCCCTACCTATGAACTAAGGAAGAAATTTTCACACCCATGTGAGAATTGAGTAGAACCTGGGATGAGATAGTTAATTAGTTTTAAGATTGATTTTCCTTCCAGTTTCACGAGAAATAACAAGTTGTTATTTTTCCCTCAGGTACCCTATTATTACCATGGCTCATTGAGTAAATTGAAATGGCATGCAGCAAACAGTTGCTGGCCTCACTCAGGCATTACAAACTATGGAGCAAGCTGGCGTGGGAGCAAGGGCTGGTGATTTGCATCGTAACTTTCGAAGCTTAAACCCTCCGCGTTTCTTCAATTCTTCTAATCCTGACGAGGCAGAGAACTGGATAGATGAAATGAATTAGATATTTGACGTCATCCAATGCACCGATCAGGAGAAGGTGCGTCTCGTAACCTTTCAACTCAACAAAGATGCCCGTACATGGTGGAAGTCGGTTCCGGCACCTCCGGCCGATGCACCTCATACCTGGGATGGTTTTCTTACCCTATTATGTGCCAAGTACTTTTCTGAGCACGTAAAAGAGAGAAAGGCTATGGAGTTCTCCGCTCTTCGGCAAGGAATGATGACGGTTGTCGAATATGAACTGCAATTCTCAAGGCTTGAACCTTACGCACCGCATCTTATCAGCACCGATTTATTGAAGGCAAATCAGTTCATGGACGGGTTACGACCCAGTTTCATTCAGTAGCTCGGGACCCAAAACATCCGTACTTATGCGAAAATGGTTCAACGAGCGTATTTGTGTGAAAGGACCTTAGAGAAGGTTGAAAAAATTAAAAGGGAAAGGAGAAGAATCCAGTCGACGCTCAGATCAACGTTATAAGAAAGAAAAGTTCAGTATCACGGAGCCCTAAAAAAGCCGTGATAGTAAGAAAAGATCCAGGAATGGGAATGGTGGAAGTTCCCATAAGCAAAAGAAAGTCAAGGAAGAGCAAGTTGCTACAGCTTGCACGTTTTGTGAAAAATTCGGCCATTCGGCTGAGGAATGTTGGAAGCGCCTCAGCGCTTGTTTACGTTGTGGAAGCATGGAGCATCGCATGTCAGATTGCCCCCTTATGAAAGACCAATCGTCTGGTGGAGGACGTAGGAGGCAGGCTCGCCTCAATGTGGTTTTAGAAGAAGAGGAAGCGCCCAGGGATGGTGGGCTTATGGAAGGCACTCTTCAAATTTGTTCTCGTCCTGCATTTGTGCTATTTGACACTGGTGCCTCTCATTCTTTTATCTCCACTATTTTTACAAAAACATTATCAATTGCATCAGTCCCCTTACCTTCAGATCTCGCTATTTCCACACCCTTAGGTTCTGGAACAAAGCTTACCGACTATTATCTTGATAGCGAAGTGATAGTAGAAGGTCATAATCTCCCTGCAAACTTAGTATGCCTTGACATGAAAGGTTACCATTTTAGGGGTAGATTGGCTTATAGATCATGATGCTTATATCAATTATCGTAATAGGATTATATCCTTTCGAAAGCCTGGTCTTCCAAGATTCTCTTTTCTTGGTATCAAGTACCAGAAGCATCCTACTATCATATCTTCTCTTCACGCTTGCAAACTTATCTCGCAAAGATGTGAAGCTTTTTTTGCTTCTGTCATTGTTACCGAATCTAAGGAGATTATCTTAGTTGACACTCCTATTGTAAATGAGTTCACCGATGTGTTCCCATCCGAATTATCCAGTTTACCACCCGAGAGAGAAGTAAACTTCACTATTGAACTCATTCCAGGAGCAGCACATGTTTCTATAGCCCCTTACAGGATGTCCCCCATAGAACTCAAAGAACTAAAGAAGTAGTTGCAGGAATTACTAGATAAGGGCTTTATCAGACCTAGTACATCCCCTTGGGATGCACCGGTTCTATTTGTCAAAAAGAATGATGGTTCTCTTAGGCTATGCATCGATTACCGGTGACTGAATCAACTTATAATAAAAAATAAGTATATGTTGCCACGTATTGATGAGCTCTTTGATCAGCTTTTGGGAGTAGAATACTTCTCCAAGATTGACCTCAGATCAGGTTATCATCAGCTTAGAATTAAAGAAGAGGACATTTATAAATCGGCTTTTCGAAGTCGTTATGGCCACTATGAATTCGTGATAATGCCGTTCGGGTTAACTAATGCCCCAGCAGCATTTATGCAACTTATGAACAGTGTTTTCCCGCCATATCTGGACAAATTCATCGTCGTCTTCATCGATGACTTCTTGATATATTCCAAGACCAAGAAAGAACATGAAGAACATTTGAGGATAGCTTTACAAACACTTAAAGAACATAAACTCTATGCCAAGCTAAACAAATGCGATTTCTGGCTCAAGGAAGTTTCATTCCTAGGCCACATTATTTCAAAAGAAGGTATCGCTGTGGATCCTTCTAAGGTAGAAGCTGTCAAGAATTGGAGCCGACCAACGACCGTATCGGAAGTACGAAGTTTTCTGGGTCTAGCTGGTTATTATAGAAGATTCATTAGGGATTTCTCAAAGATTGCAGTTCCTTTAACTAGACTCACAAGAAAAAAAATCCCTTTGTTTGGTCAGAGGAATGTGAAAAGAGTTTTCAAACTTTTAAAAATCATCTTACTACAGCTCCTATTCTAACACTACCGATGGAAGGTGGTGGATTCGAAGTATATACGGATGCATCAGGTATTGGCTTAGGTTGTGTCCTCATGCAAAATGGAAGAGTAATATGTTATTCTTCTAGACAATTGAAGCGTCACGAGGAAAATTATCTTGTGCATAATTTGGAATTAGCAGCTGCCATTTTCACCTTGAAAATTTGGCGCAATTATCTCTATGGAGAAAAGTTTAAGGTCTACTCGGACCACAAAAGCTTGAAGTACTTATTTTCTCAAAAAGAGCTAAATATGAGGCAGAGGAGATGGTTAGAATATCTCAAAGACTTTGATTTTACTATTCAATATCATCCTAGCAAGGTTAATACTGTTGCGGATGCACTCAGCAGAAAATCAATGGGTATGCTATCAAGTCTCATGATTAGTATGACTAATCTTGTTCCTCAATTTGCTCAGTTGAACTTAGATATTGACAGGAAGGAAGATTGTTTCCTAGCTAATATTCAAGCTCAACCTACATTAATAGAAGATCTGGTCAAGCTGCAAAATGATGATCCTATATTATTGGAGATCAAGGCCAATGTTGAACAAAGGCCAGATTTTTCTATTAAGGATGGAAGATTGCTATTTAAATACCGAATATGTGTACCGATCATGAGGATACGAAGAAATTGATTCTAGAAGAAGCACATAAGTCCAGGTACACCATTCACCCAGGTAGTACAAAAATGTATCAGGATCTCAAAAGAAATTTCTGGTGGCCCAACATGAAGAGAGAAATAGTTGATTTCGTGTCTCGCTGTCTTACTTGTCAACAAGTAAAGGCAGAACATTTTAGACCCGCAGGTAAACTGCATCACTTGAATATCCCCGAATGAAAGTGGGAGAGTTTAGGGATGGATTTCATTATGGGGTTACCTAAGACAAGAGGTGGACACGATGGTATATGGGTAATCATAGACCGATTAACTAAATCTGCACATTTCATACCAATCAAAAGTCGATGGTCTGTGGATATCCTGGCAGCATTATACATAAGAGAAATTGTTAAATTACATGGTGTCCCAGTCACTATTGTATATGATAGAGATTCTCGGTTCACATTACAGTTTTGGAAGGGTCTACAATAGTCACTAGGGACTAGATTGAACTTCAGCACAACCTTTCATCCACAAACTGATGGTCAGACAGAAAGAACGAATCAAGTGGTAGAAGACATGCTCAGGGTTTGTGTTATTGATTTTGGAGGTAGTTGGCATGATCACTTGCCTCTAGTAGAATTTGCATATAACAACAGTTATCAGGCCAGCATACAAATGGCACCTTTTGAAGCTCTATATGGAAAAAGTTGTCGATCACCAATATGTTGGAGTGAAATTGGGGAAAGATAATTCCTAGGCCCCGATATTATCAGAGATTCTATAGAGAACATCAAGCTTATTCAAGAGAGAATAAAGATGGCATAAGATATGCAGAAATCTTATGCTGATAATCGAAGACGCGACTTGGAATTTCAAGTAGGAGACCATGTATATCTCAAGGTTTCTCCAGGTCGTGGTATTCGAAGATTTGGCAATAAGGGCAAACTAACTCCAAGGTTCATTGGCCCGTTTAAAATTCTTGAAAGGGTCGGTGAACTGGCTTATAGACTGGCCTTACCTCCACAATTAGCAGGAGTTCATGACGTATTTCACGTCTCTATGCCGAAGAAATATGTATATGATCCTGACCATATTATCACTTATGACAATCTGGAGATTCAGAAGGATATGACGTACGAGCAAACGCCAATAAAGATTCTGGAAAGGGAAGTGCGTCAACTAAGAAATAAAGTTATTCCTATGGAAAAGATTCAACGGAAGAAAACATGGCCATATGAAGCAACATGGGAAACCGAAGCAGCCATGCGGAAAAGATTTCCAGAATTATTCAACTATAAGTACACTCTCCATAATGCATGTATTGAATTTGGGGACCAAATTCTTCTAAGTGGGGGAGGGTGTAGTGCCCCAGAAGTTATGTGATAAATCCTGAGTTATTTATAGAATTTTCTAGAATTTATAAGGGCTAAATATATTAATAAAAGGATTATTGGATTAATAAGTCATTTTAAGGCCCAATTGTGTCAAATAATCAACCTAGCCTATTTAAATAAAATCCAAAAGGTCTAAGGACCAAACCCATTAAGTTTGGCCCATATTCTAGAAGGTTATTTAGCCTATTTACGGATAAATACTATTTTTATAGATAATAAAATGGATAATTAACAAAAGAGTTTGAGTTATGTTGAAGTCTGTGCACGTTGGATGTAGTGGTCTATCGTGTGACCGCCACAGCCATGTAACGCACCAGTCTTGATGCGTTACACCCTATCAGTTCCATGAATTGAAGAACGAGTAGAAAGATTGGATCTTTGAGATCCTATCTACAAGAGACCTAATTGGGAGAACTTGTAAGGTTACTAAGGACTCTTAGGGACCAGGTTCTGGCAAATGAAGGACTCTAGAATCGATCTAATCTTTAAACCCTAGTCAAAACCCTATAAATAGGACCTAGTTTTGACCTGAGCAACCCATACTTTTGCTCGTGAAGAAACAAGGTAAGGAGTCATAATTTCGGGTAAGTTCTTTAGAAGATTGTGTTTAGTATACTTTAGACTAATAGTTCTCCAAATTTCGTGCTAGGAGATCAACCAACCAAGGAGATAGAAGCTTCCAAAGTTGCTGGTTCGACTATAATAACCCAGGAAACTTAACGCAAGACCCCTGAAGATCAAGAGATTAGGACGTCTAAACGAGGTAATTAGGGCTCAATCCTTTAGAACTTTTTGTTCACCTTAGTTTCAACTTCTTACCCTCAAAATTTCATATCTTTAGGTCAAGAGGTCGTGGAGTTAGAGCAGCGGAAAATTGCTGGAAAATCATTGGAAAAGGAGAACTAGGGCACGGTTTTCAGACTCAAATTAGAAGCTTAAAGACTAGTTAAGAGGTAGGTCGTCTCATGATTGGTAAAAACATCTTGTTAGGGACAAAAGCCCTCTAGTTTTGATTGATTTCATGCATGATAGATCATAAATTTCATGTTTTAATAGTTCTATACATTCATGCATCTCTTTAGCCTAAATGGAAAATAAAAGATATTATCTTGTCTATTCACTAAAACCCATACATGTAGTTGGCCTATACTTTGTTTATCATATCTAGAACTGTTGTAGTATTCTGATTTCTAGGCATGTTATGTTTTCATAAACCTTTACTTTATTTTACTGTCAACAAACTATCTGACGCATCAAGGTAAGACCGTCACAACATGTAACGACCTTACAATGAGCCGTCACACCCTCTGTTGCATTTTAATTACTTTGTTGTCTCTGACGCACCATAACAGGAGCGTTACACTACTGTAACGGCCCCTCGATAAACCGTCACAATCACTATAACGTGCTCTTGTTAGACCGTCAGACCCCTGTGTTCTGTCAGCCTGAGGCAGAATGGTAACCAGTTAAGTTTACTTATAAATAAGCTTAGATAGCTAAGTTTGGACATGTTATCATGACTTTAAGTTTAGTTACTGATTCATAATAGAAATTGCATGATTAAGGTATCTTAAGTTATTTTAAGTTATGTTAATTTCATGTGCCAAAATTCTATAGTTTTGTATCTAAAACATGATTTTCAAAGATGTATTGACGGATTTTATCTTGGTTTCACGTTGCTACACATTCTATCTCTATCTGTAGAGTCATTTCTTTAAGTACATGACACATATTTCGGTATGTTGTCCATTAGTTTACACTTTACACTATAGGAACATTATTCTTGGACATGAGGACCTCTCTATTAGATATTCCTTCCAATGGACTAGGAAATCTTATTTCAAGGCCTCTATAATTCTCTGCGAACCTGGGATTCCCACTAAGACGCCGAGTTGGTTGTACCATTAAAGCCCTTTTAGTAGATTACACTATCGATGTTTCTGGTTCTAGCAATGTAACAGATCTATACTGGACCGTCAGGAGAATCTAACAGCCCAATATACGACTGTCACATTTCACTAAGTCTATTTTGCTATTTTTGGATTCAGACTAATGTAACGACCCACTACCGGTGCGTCACATGAGTGTAACAGCCCAATACTTGACCGTCACATTGTTTGAGTGCTTAACCCGAGATTTGACCCAAGGGTTGATGTTCCAAAGTTTCTAGATGGATTAATGATGATCTAGGACTTTCCAAATTAATTGATGGAAAATAAAGAACGTACCGTTGTGCTGTCGATTTATTTCCATAAGCATAACCTTGTTTAAGTCATTCTTGACTCTCACATTATTAAATTGAAGCGTTCATTCATTGAATAGTGTTATCATGAATTTATTGAATTTTACATTCTTGGCCATACTTTATTGTTACATGCGTGGAAGTAGCTTGATTTATACTTGAAGATGCGATCGAGCACAGATTATGTTCAAGGGCACTATGGTAGTCCCCTCGGCTGATTGTCGGAAACATACTATTATAAACCATGGGATATGATGCTACTGGCGTCGCATTGCGCTGGGAGTACTTTCTCTATAAATAAGTGAAGATCCACAATACGGCACAACATGACTTTCTTGTACATGACTTGATATTCCACAGAAATTCACGAAGTACTTGCTCATAAGCAAAAGATACTGGAGTGATGATTATGTGGCCTGCTAGTATATTCTTGATACATTATTGTTCATGAAAGGCCAATAACATGTTCTTGTTACATTCTTGCTAGTTCATTCTTGCTCTCATTCTATCTTACATGATCATCTTGTTACTTTGGTTTAACCGCGTGATTGATCGCATTTGCATGATTTTACCTTATTTCTCTAGAGCTAAAATGTTAATTACTTTAATGATGCCTTCATGTTGATGCGAAAATACCTACTGGGCGAGTGTGCTCATTACCTATTTTCAATCTTTTCAGGAAATGAAAGTGATACGAATTCGGATTCGGGTTATACAAGTAGCAGGTCCGAGAGCGAATGAAAGTCATATCAAATGGAGAGTGAAGACTTAGGAAGTCTACAATGTTAGATCGAGTCTTTGTAATTTCTCATATCTTGAGTCTAGTGGAATGGAAAATGATGAAAAGGTTATTGTAAAAGAATATTTTGATCATTTATGAAATAAAGTTAGAGTTTGACTAAATTATTGTACAATTACATTTATGTGTGTGATTGTCTTGCGCTCTGATCATTCTTGCTTGCAAGAGGCTTACCATGCCGGCTGTTCACGTTTCTCGAGCGAGTCGTTCGCTGTCATAAAGGCTCGGGGCGTGACATTCTATGTGCGGAGTATTCGTCCACGCAAGTTGGGTTGATGCGAACGCCGCCGCAATTGTTGACGCGATCCAATCTCCGCCGATTGCATCTCCTAGGGTTAGAGTTTCAGGAGATTAAGAGAGGAGAAATGATCCTCTCATCCTGGCCTTTCATTTGCCACTGGTTTGGGCTCATTTGATGGAGTATTGGGCTCAAATTTTGCGTTTCAAGGTATGGTTAACTAAGTGTTTAATTTGGGCTTAATCCACCAATTCGACCTATTTACAGATTTTATTTGGGTTGGTAATAGAAGATAAGTTTGTTAAACATGTTATCCTCTACAAGAATATATATTTTCAAGATTTTTATAAAATGGTTGAAATTTAACTTATTCTATTTATTAAGGAATTTCTAATTAATTTCTTGAAAAAAATCGGGGTATTACACCCTCCCCCACTTAAGGAATTTGGTCCTCCAAATTCAACGCACTTAATAATAAAAAGAGAGAGTGACACAGCTCACCTAGAATAAGTCAGGGTACTGCCTCCGCATAGTATCTTCTGACTCTCAAGTAGCTTCTTCAGTTCCACGCTGACTCCACTGCACTTTAACCATCTGTATGGAACGATTCCTGAGTTGCTGTTGCTTCCGATCCAGAATCTTGATCGGTTTTTCTTCATAAGTCAGATCTTCCTTCAATTCGAAGTCCATATGCTGAATAATGTGAGTGGGATCATACACATATTTCCGTAACATAGACACATGGAAAACCTTGTGTACTCCAGATAACTGAGATGGTAGTGCCAAACGGTAAGCAACCTCCCCCACTCTTTCCAGAATCTCGAATGGACCAATGTATCTTGGACTCAGTTTGCCCTGAATACCAAACCTTCGAATCCCTCTCATAGGAGAAACCTTTAAAAACACATGCTCACCAACCTGAAATTCCAAAGCTCTCCTCCTGGTGTCGGCATAACTCTTCTATCTTGATTATGCTACTTGCATTCGATCTCTGATAATACAGATGTTCTTGGACGATTCAGAAATGAGATCTGGTCCAAGCCATTGCTTCTCACCTACCTCGTCCCAACATAATGGGGATCAACAGCTTCTACCATACAAAGCTTCAAATGGAGCATCCTGAATGCTGGCCTGGTAACTGTTGTTGTAGGCGAATTCAACCAACGCCAAGTGATCACTCCAACTACCTTCAAAGTCAATCATGTAGGCTCTAATCATATCTTCCACTATCTGGTTGGTCCTTTCAGTCTGTCCGTCTATTTATGGATGGAAAGCGGTACTGAAATTCAGACGAGTTCCCAAGGACTCTTGTAATCCTTTCCAAAAATGAGAAGTGAACCTGGGGTCTCTATCTGACACAATGCTGACTGGTATACCATGTAGTCTTACCACTTCCTTCATATACAAAGCTGCCAAGACATCAACTGTCCATTTAGACTTAATAGATAAGAAATGAGCAGATTTTCTCAATCTGTCGACAATCACCCATATTGCATCAAATCAACTACGAGTCCTAGGTAGGACCATAATGAAATCCATGCCAATGCTCTCCCACTTCCATTGAGGTATATCAAGGGGTTTCAATTTCCCTGCTGGTCTGAAATGCTCAGCCTTAACTTGCTGACAAACCAAGCATCTACTTACGAAGTCCGCAACTTCCCTTTTCATATTCGGCCACTAAAAAGATCTTTTCAAATCCTTAAACATCTTAGTACCTCAAGGATGAATGGTGTATCTGGATCTATGAGCTTCCTTAAGGATCTTACTCTTTATCTCAGCTACATTAGGTACAGAAGTTCTTCCCTGAAATAACATTCTTCCATCATCAGCCATCATGAAGTCAGGTCTGTTACTCAAGCTTCCCTTGATCTCTACCAACTCTGGGTCATCATCTTGCAGAGACTTGATTTCCATCAATAATTCGGGCTTAAGTTGAATCTGAGCAATCATAATCCGATCCTTGTCAACATTAAGATCCAAACTAGCCAACTGCTCTAGCAATTTCCATTCTTGTAACATGAGGCTTGACAACTTAGCTATAGGCTTGCGGCTTAAGGCATCTACCACAACATTACCTTTTCCAGGATGATACTCAATGGAGAAATTGAAGTCCTTCAAATACTCCAGCCATCTTCGCTGCCTCATATTGAGTTCCTTATGAGAAAATAAGTATTTCAAACTCTTATGATCTGAAAACACCGTAAATGCCTCTCCATACAAGTAGTGCCTCCATATCTTCAAGGTGAAAACCACTGCTGCTAGCTCCAAATCATGAATAGGATAATTCTCTTCATGCTTCCTTAACTGCCTAAAAGAATAGGCTATCACTTTCCCGTGCTGCATGAGTACACACCCTAAACCAGTACCTGAAGCATCAGTGTATACAACAAAACCTCCTTCTCCAGAAGGTAAAGCCAAAACATGTGCAATAGTCAAACATTCCTTCAAGGTCTGAAAGCTTTGCTCGTAATCTTCTGACGAATGAAATTTGATCTTCTTGCGGGTTAATCTTGTCAGAGGTACCACAATTCTGGAGAAATCTTGAATAAACCTTCGGTAGTAACCTGTTAGGCCTAGGAAACTTCTCACTTCAGTCACATTAGTAGGCTTATCCCAATTCTTTATTACCTCTACCTTCGAAGGATCAACAGAAATACCTTCTTTTGTGAATATATGCCCTAGAAAGGACACCTCTTACAGCCAGAAATCACACTTACTAAACCTGACATATAACTGATGATCTCTCAATAGTTGTAATGACATCCTCAAATATTCAGCATGCTCCTCCTCATTCTTAGAATAAATCAAGATGTCATCAATGAACACCATGACCCATTGATCAAGATAGGGCCGAAACACATCGTTCATCAGCTGCATGAAAGCTACAGGTGCATTCGTTAGCCCAAAAGGCATTACTACAAATTTGAAATGCCCATACCTGCTGCGGAAGGCTGTTTTATAGATATCCTCTTCCTTAATTCGTAACTGATGATATCCAGATCGAAGGTCGATCTTAGAAAAATACTGAGCTCCTGCTATCTGATAAAATAACCCATCAATCCTTGGCAATGGATATCTATTCTTGATAGTCAATTGGTTCAATTGTCGATAATCGATGCACAACCTCATCGAACCATCCTTCTTTCGGACGAATAATACAGGGGCTCCCCACGGGGAAGTACTTGGACGAATGAACCCTTTCTCAAGCAATTCCATCAATTGCTACTTTAGTTCCCTTAGCTCCATAGGAGACATACGATAAAGAGCTTTGGAAATAAGAGTCGCACCATGAATTAGATCAACAGAAAACATAACTTCGCTTTCAGGAGGAAGTCCTGGCAATTCCTCAGGAGAGACATCTGAAAAATCTCGGAGGACAGAAAAGTCCTCAATCTCAATCTTCTGCTCAGGGGTCACATAAACAAAGGCTAGAAAAGCCTGACATCCTCTCCTCATCAGCTTATCAGCTCGAAGAGCCGAAATAAGTGGAACAGACTTATGGTGTCTAATTCCGATAAAAGAAACTCCTGGGTGTCCAGTGAAAGACACAGAACTAGATCTGCATTGAACATTGGCCTCATACTTAGCCAACCAATCAGCTCCTAGGATTACATCATAATCCTTCATGTCCATACAAACTAAATCAGCTGGAAGGTTTTGTTCATTGATCATGACCTTACTGGAAGGATAGAAATACTTAATTGCTGATCCGGAACCAATAGGGGTTGGAATCTCTAACAGAGAATTCATCAAAACTGGCTTCACAGCTAAAGACTTCGTAAATCTTCAAGAAATAAAAGAATGAGTGGCACCAGTATCAAAAAGAATAAAAGATGATTTATCCTGTATAATAAGAGTACCTTCGACGAGTCCACCCTCCTCGTCGGGTCCTGCCTCGTCTTCTTGTAGAGCCCAGAGCTTGCCTTGCTGCTTCTTGATTCATTGCGGTTTCACCGGGGTAGCTTGCTTAGATAAAAGAAGACACTCGGGAATACGGTGGTCCATACTGCCACAATGTAAACAGGCGCCCAGCTTGCGCCAGCACTCCTCCATCTTGTGACTTGGACGGTCACAATACTTGCAGACGCCCTCGAATGGAACAATAGGGCCAGGCTTCTTGTCTTCATTCTTCGGCATCTTGCCCTTCCATAAACTAGACCCACTAATGGGCCTCATCCCGCCATGACCAGGCTTGATACTCCCTGAACCAGTATGGTGTTGTTCTTTCTTAACACTCTTCCCACAGATTCTCTCCGTCATTTCTAAAGTATCTTCCAATACTTGAGCCTTTCTCACCATCTCGGAATAAGTTTGAATTTCCATCAGTGCCAACTGGTTGATATACTTCAGCTTCATCCCATTAAGAAAGCGCTTAGCCTTCATCTTCTCGGTAGATATCAAGTGAGCAGCATAACGAGATAGCCGAGGGAACTGAGCTTCATATTCAGCTACGGATAGATTTCGTTGCTTCAAAGCAGCAAACTCAGCCGCCTTCTTCTCTTGTACTATATCAGAAAAATATTTACCATTGAAGAATTCCTCGAACTCTTCCCATGTGACTTGTCTATCACCAAGGGTAGCCTTCACTGCGTCCCACCATGTCCTTGCATCACGTTCAAGTTGAAAGGTCGACAAGAGGACACGTTCTTGATCACTTTATTGCATGACTTCAAAAATCCTCCCTATCTCTTCAAGCCAGTGCTCGGCTTCATCAGGGTCAGTCGAGCCACCAAATCGCGGGGGATTCATCCCACGAAAGTTTCGATAAAGGTCGCCAGTGCCATTGTTTGTGGCTTCTCCTTGGGCCAATTGTTGCAAGGCCTGAGTAAGTCCTTGAACCGTACGCTGCAAGTTCCTCCATTCCGCGCGTTCTCCTGCCATTGCAAAAGCCTACACGTGGAATAGGTTATGTTAGGTTCAATTAAGAATGTATACTCGTGCAATTAGATTATTAACTCATCACCAGTCTTCTACCCAAATCTCACCAGGTTGGGTCCTTAGACTTTAACAAGGCTATAGGTCCTATGATATCACTTAGGATCCTAGAACTTAGACAACCTAGGAATATCAAAAAATCTAGACTCTGATACCACCAAACTGTCATGCCCCGACGCGGAATATCGGGACTGGCAGTAGAAAACGCTAGTAAAGATAACATGCTAAGCTAAGAATTTACATAACGTCAAGAACAGAAATAACTCCAAATCTATTACAATAACCATCAACCGACTTAAACACAATCAAGCATAACCTGAAATTGATTCCGTTACAATAACTAACACAACCTCTAAGGCATAGCTAGATGTAAAATAACTATAACAATCTCAACATATCTATCAACTGATACACTCCAAGTCATCACTCTAGCCCATTCCCATCCATCTATGAATCTTCACCTGAGCTGCCTGGAAAGGGGGGAAAATAACTATATGAGCGAACGCTCAGTAGGTAACAACATGCAAGTGTAAGTAATTAACCAATTAATTACATGTTTATATCAAACGGAAAGAAAAGAAATGACGATCGGATGAAACAACATATAAAGAAAGTGCTAAAGAACGAAATGGAATAACAATATGCCAGGATGATATAACTACAAGAATTGTATGTTTATGAACAATATAAATAACAGGAAATTGTAAGAGATTGGCCAATAAGCAAGAATATAACCAAGTCGAACACGATTCAAGTAAGAGATTAAGATATCATTGTCATAGACATCACGCTAGTCATGTACTCGGTGCAATGCCTCACCATGTCATTACTAACTCCCATGGGCACAAGTACTTTTCAGGCGTTCTCCCCAGGACCAGACCGGGCCCCTATGATGCGTTGGCATTGATTTATTAGATCCAAGATCCCAAGTTGTCTAGACTTTAATCAAGTTAAAAAAGCCAATTATAATCAAGTACAAACTTACCTGGGAACATCCCAAGGCTAAGTTGAAGGGATACTGTCCAGAATTTCTGTCCAGTAGTTCAAGTTATCAAGAACCATCATGTTCTTGTATTCAAAACCATAAAACACGGAGAAAACTCGTCTCTAGATGATATGCGGTCAATACTGGGCCGCTCAAGAACTCGTGCGGTCGACTCTGGGCCGCACTAATAGGAACTGGGCTGAAGTTCAGCCTTCGCGAGGTCAAGGTTGAACGACTGATTAAGGGCCGCTCTTCAACATGAACGGTAAGTATTGGGCCGCACAAGGCCATAAGTTTATAAAATCAAAGACAGGATATGCGGTCCTGACAGAGCCGCTCATTAATTGAACGGTCCATTAAGGGCCGCCTATAAGATGTACGGTCCATTACTGTCCGCACAACACAGGGCCTAACAAAAATCTAAAAATTCGCCCAAGTGGGCTCCCGGGCTGCCATAGGCAGGGTGGAACTGAACCAGGGTGGAGCCGACTGTCTGCTGGTCGGCATAGAGTCTACTGGGCTGATTAAATCAGGAATTGGCCGAAGATGGATCAAGGATAATCGGCCAAAACTAATTAGCATTAGCCTGGGATGAATGGTCACCACAGGGCCATTCATGGGGATATGCGGTCCACTAACGGCCGCGCATGTCTTGGTTAGTCCAATTCGGACTATGACTCATATCACAGCAGTTCGATTGAGTCCAAGTTCAATTCTAGGGGATAATAATGGTTCATGATTAACTGTTCAGGTCTAAGGTTATAACAAGTGTAAACCTAATAGTCATTTTAATTATAAATGATTTACAATTTAGATTGACGTTCATTAGAAAGATGAATCTTGATCAAGCTCTAATTAAATAAATCAGCAAGAATTATTTACTGTCATGAATTACAGTTTATTAGGTGTGTCGCTAACATGCCATTTACCACTAATCTACTAACATAACATGCTGTAATGACAATTAATCTGTTCTATTATAGATGTGCGATCTGTTCTGGACCTTACATCTCCATAGACGGTCACAAACAGGCCGTGCATGCCCCTCAGGTCCGAAGCCCTGCTGGAGATGGACGGTCGGTAGGGTGCCGCTGGGAAGGATGTGCGGTCTAGAATTGGCCGCAAGACAGACATGCGGTTAGTATTCGGCCGCACGTTTAAGGGAAATGATCAGAGATAGAAACCTTTAAACGGTCAACAACAAGCTAGCTGTCTTGGACGTGCGGTCTATCGTGTGGCCACACAAGTCCAGACAGATCGCTGCCCCCTACGCCTTGCCCGACTCCGGTGAGGTTTCTAGGGTTAGACTAAAACATGGAATTCACATGATATAAAACATTAAATGTCACGCCCCGAGCGCGGAAGATACCCGGAGACGCGTGACGAGTTTATATCAATCATGTCAATCAGAGTGGTCGTGTATTTGACACAAAGACAGATGCGTAAAATAGCAAGATAACCCAATCCTTTATTTCATAATGGATAGACTATTACAAATCCAATACTCTATTTAAAAAAAGAAAAGAATACATATTTGACTCAAGAAACTATAGAAAAGACTAGATGACACTTGAACAGCTCTATCACTTTCACTCTTGATCATTCCCATCCGATTGACTTCCATCGTCGTCGGACTTACCTGAAAAGTAAAAAGGGACAAACGGAATGAGCGAATGCTCAGTAGAAAATTATATCTCAAGTACTAACAAGGGGTTTAAGTAATTACATCTTCCATGAATGCAATAAAGCTATGCATGCTCGCATAAAACGACAAGATAGAGAGAATGTAATATCAAAGAATAAGATAAACTAATCATGAACTTTCAACAAGATACTCAAGATATTCAAGCAAGTACATTTAACAAGTCATGTCAAGAATTTTTGGCTATCATGTATCAAGCAAGTAAATTACCCTTTTTCGGGCCACGCATTTCATTTCATGTCAAGTACGAGTCAAGTACAAGATGTGTGTGGAATGTCCAATCAAGCAAGTCAAGTACTCGGTATAATGCCAGATACCTTATCATTTTAACTCCCATGGGCACAAGTACTTTCGGGTGCTCCTCCCAGGACCAGATCGGGCCCTATATGCGCAGGCATTTATCATGTGTTTTGACATCCACTCTTGTATATATAGCCAATTTTTGAATTTCAATAATCAAGCTTGTAGACATGTATGACAACTTTGACAGAACGGAGTCCAAAAATATGACAAAGGACATAGAATGGTGATAATAACGGTATAATCACGATATCGATAAAACTAGGTAGAATATGGTTTCCCTAACTTGGGTACCATGACAAATCAATATGGACATTCTTTATATAGAATTGAGGTCCACATGAACAGTATATCAAAGGTAAGATACCCTTATTCTTATCATAGAATTGAGGTTTACAAGAACGACATTATATGGCATGATATCATCATCCCATTAAGAATTTCTTATGATATACTCTTTGTATAATCATAAGGGCCAGTATACCATGTTTCTTTAGATTGACATGGCATTAATTGTGTAATAGGTTTTTAGGGTACAACCAGCTCAGTCGACCTTGAGGGAATCCAAGGTACGAGGAGTCTTACGGAGGTCTCTATGACTAACTCGCTAGTCCAAAGGAACGGAATGTCCAATGGAGAGCTTGTATGTCAATGAGAGTTGAGTGTGATCGATGAAACAACATGAAACATGGGACTATACTCACGGAGTGGAGAATAGTGCCGATATATATATTATATAATATGTGAAACCATCGGTTAACAGAAACAGTGGAAAAATCAGTTTTACAGTAAAGTAACGACTTAAGCAGAGTCGTTTATCAAGTAATTAACGCCTAACAGAAGGGCGTTTACATATGTTTCCATTTTGCAGAATTTTTAATAATTCAGTAATTTATCTAAAACGCGCCCTGGTCAGAGGCGTTTCTTTGCAATGAGACGACTACAGTAGCAGGCGTCTTTTTATTTACAATATTTTACAGGACATATTTATTTTCAGAAATTATCAAAAACGCTTTAGGAATTTATCAAAAACGCGCCCTGGGAAGGGGCGTTACCTTTTAATTCAATTTTTCAGAATATGTATTCCAGGATTTTAACAGATACGCGCCCTAGTAAGGGGCGTTTCTTTTCAAGTCACGCCCTGTGATGTTGCGTTAACACATGGAAAACGACCTAGTCTAGGTCGTGAATTCAAGAAATACCAGGAATTTACATGATCAGCAAGATTTGCACGATAATCAAGGATAATAATCATATAGTCATGACAGGAAAATTGGCAGGAATTCAGATGCAGTATATTAGATTTGATGTTTCATGTTTATTGACTTTTAATCGTTAACAATTATTGATTTCATGTAATTTCATGGATAATCAGGTCTTAAGATAGGTGATTAACATTTACATGAAATTAACGCCTGTGTACAGGGCGTCAAATATGAAATTGACGACCTGGGCAGGGTCGTATCTTGTAAATTAGCGCCCTTGATAGGGGCGTCTCTTTCAAAATATTACAGAAACGTATTTAAAACTATAATAAACCATATGCATGTCATGCTTATATATATGTATATCTTGCATTAATTTTGTTTGGGCTACCATAACTTGAGAAAACCTACCTTGAGACTTGAAGATTGAACCGTGAAAGTTTTGGGAAGAGGATCGATGCTCTGTTTATAACAGACTCTAAAGATGGCAGCTACTGGCTGATGGCTTTGATGAAGAGGACGCAGAAGAAGAACCTTTGTTTCTTCAGGAAATTAGGAAAACCTTCATTCTTCCATAAATCAAAAGATGCAGATCCTACAGAAGAAACCAATATTAATTTCTTCCTCGTGTCTGACCAGAGGGGAAGGAAAAGAACAATACCTTGTTCTTTCTCGTATGCAGAACTCCCTTAACCTGTATTAGAGGAAAAGAAGATGAAGAACCATTAGTTCTTCATGTAACCAAAGCAGAAAACATAATAAGAAGAACATATGTTCTTCACGTACCGTAGCAGCAGTAGGTCGTCCAAATAGATTCTAGGGTTCGAGCAGAAGATTATTTATAGGGATTTAGGGGGTCCAATTAGGGTTAGAGTTCTAGTGGAAGTAATGCTTCCAATATAGAGTCCTTGCCCTATTTACCACTTACTAGATTAACATAATCCTTCCCTGGATAAGCTCCCGTGTCGAACGGAACTCGAATGGAATTAATGACTTTGGTCAGGGCGTCGATTCTTGAATTGACGACCTGGTTCAGGTCATTTCTTAAGAAGCGCCTTTCGTTAGGGCGTTTCTTGTTTTAAAACACGCCCAAGATAGGGGCGTTTCTTGGCCTTACCTTTTTTTTGACGTTGGAATTTGACGCCGTGTAGTGAGGGCGTCACTTCTTGAATAACGCCTTTGATACAGGCGTTTATTATTAAATTAACGCCTTAAGGAGAGGCGTTATTTGCATCTTGGGTTTTATTCCTCCATTTAACCCTCTTCTTATTATTTGTATTACTTATGTAATATATATATATTTTAATTCATTTCAAATATTCATTTATCAGGGTTGCTACACCCTCCCCCACTTAAAAAGAATTTGGTCCCCAAATTCAATTGCATATTATGTATACACGCGGAGAGTGTAGAGTATATACCTCTTAGAATAACTCGGGAAATCGTTTCTTCATAGATTCCTCGGTCTCCCATGTCGCTTCGTGTTCAGTATTCTTATTCCATTGCACCTTGAGCATGGGAATAACATTATTCCTTAGAGCTCGTATTTCTCGATCTACGATCTTCATAGGCTTCTGTTCATAGGTGAGATCTTTCTGGATCACCAGATCTCCATGTTCAATAATATGAGATGGATCGTGTACATACTTCTTCAACATAGATATGTGAAATACATTATGTACCTCGGATAATTGAGGAGGCAATGCGATGCGATAAGCAACCTCGCCAACTCTTTCGAGTATCTCAAATGGTCCGATGAATCTTGGCGTAAGCTTGCCCTTAATACCAAATCTTTGTATGCCACGTCCAGGCGATATTTTAAGAAATACATGATCTTCAACCTGGAATTCAAGATCTCTTCTCCTTGTATCAGCATAAGCCTTTTGTCTGGTCTGAGCAACTTGTAATCTTTCTCTGATTACTTGTATCCTCTCAGTTGTATCCCTTACCATGTCTGGACCTAACAGTTGTTTCTCTCCAACTTCGTTCCAGCATAAGGGTGATCGACAACTCCTTCCATATAAAGCTTCGAAAGGTGCCATTTGGATACTAGCTTGGTAGCTATTATTATATGTAAATTCCACTAGTGGCAAATGTTCATGCCAGCTTCCACCAAAGTCAATGATGCAAGCTCTTAGCATATCCTCAGCAACTTGGTTAGTTCTCTCGGTCTGACCATCCGTTTGAGGATGAAAAGCTGTACTAAAATGTAGCCTTGTTCCCAACGCATGTTGTAATCCCTTCCAAAAATGAGAAGTAAAACGGGGATCTCTGTCAGACATGATTGAGACAGGAATTCCATGTATCCTGACTATTTCCTTGATGTATAGTGCAGCTAGCACATCAATTGACCATCGGCTTTTTATTGGCAAGAAATGCGCCGATTTAGTTAATCGGTCAATGATAACCCAGATTCCATCGTGTCCTCCTTTTGATTTAGATAAACCCATGATGAAGTCCATACCAATATCCTCCCACTTCCACTTAGGAATATCTAGAGGATGTAGTTTTCCAGCAGGCTTTTGGTGTTCTGCCTTGACCTATTGGCATGTGAGACAGTGAGATACATAGTCTGCTATTTCTCTTTTCATATTAGGCCACCAAAAGTTCCTCTTTATATCTTGGTACATTTTGGTTGATCCTGGATGAATAGTGTACCTTGATCTGTGAGCTTCATCTAAGATCTTCTTCTTTAATTCGGACAATCGGGTATACAAGTTCTGTCTTTGAACAATAATCTTCCATCAGAAGTTAGTTGAAAATCAGATTGTCCTTCTAATCTGCCTTTGATTTCACTAATATAGGATCATCATCCTGAAGTGTTTATATCTCAGATAATAAGTCTGACTGTATGCTTACATGAGATAATGTGACAAATTTGGCTTCCGTGTCCAAGCTTATATTGAGCTCGGAGAATTGTTCTAGCAACCTCCATTCTTGTATCATACAATTGGCTATCATTGCTCTCGGCTTTCGACTAAGGGCATCAGCAACATAATTACCCTTTCCGGGATGGTATTGTATATTGAAGTCGAAGTCCTTGAGATATTCTAGCCAGCGTCTTTGTCTCATGTTTAGCTCCTTTTGTGAAAATAGATATTTGAGACTTTTGTGATCGGAGTATACAGTAAACTGCACTCCATATAAGTAGTGTCTCTATATCTTTAGAGCAAATACCACCGCGGCCAGTTCTAAGTCATGGACGGGGTAATTCTCCTCATGCTTCTTCAGTTGACGAGAAGAGTATGCTATGACCTTTCCTTGTTGCATTAGGACACATCCGAGGCCAATGCCAGAAGCATCGGTGTAGACCTCGAATTTCTCTCCTTCTATTGGTAGAGCTAACACCGGAGCTGTAGTGAGATGATCTTTGAGAGTTTGGAAACTTCTTTCACATTCCTCACTCCATTCATATCGGATCTCCTTGCGAGTTAACCTTGTAAGGGGCACGGCGATCTTGGAGAAGTCTTTGATGAATCGCCGATAATATCCTGTAAGACCTAAGAAACTTCTGATCTCGCTTGCATTAGTGGGTCTTTCCCAATTTCTCACAGCTTCGACCTTTGACGGATCTACTGATAATCCATCTTTTGAAACCACATGTCCTAGAAAAGCCACTTCTTCAAGCCAGAATTCACACTTGCTGAGTTTTGCATATAATTGATTTGTCCTCAAGACTTGCAATGCAATCCTCAAATGCTTTTCATGTTCTTCCTTGGTCTTGGAATATATCAATATATCATCAATGAAGACTACTATGAATTGATCCAAGTAAGACCTGAATATGCTATTCATTAACTGCATAAAGGCAGCAGGGGCATTTGTTAGTCCAAAAGGCATAACAACAAATTCGTAATGGCCATACCTGCTTCTGAATGCAGTCTTATGAATGTCATCATCCTTGATTCTTAACTGATGATATCCCGACCTGAGATCAATCTTGGAAAAATATTTGGATCCTGAAATCTGATCAAATAATTCATCGATTCTCGGTAGTGGATACTTGTTCTTGATAGTGAGATGATTCAACTGTCGATAGTCGATGCACAATCTCATGGATCCATCCTTCTTCTTCACAAATAAGACTGGTGCTCCCCACGGGGAAGTACTTGGTCTAATAAACCCTTTTCGAATTAGTTCCATCAACTGCTCCTTCAACTCTTTGAGTTCCGCAGGGGACATTCTATAGGGTGCCTTTGAAACAGGACCAGCACCAGGGACTAAGTCAATGGTGAAGGCCACTTCTCTTTGAGGGGGTAATCCCGGCAAATCTTCTGGAAATACGTCTGGAAATTCTTGCACTACCTGAATGTCTTCTATCTTGGTTTCCTTAGCTTCTTTAACAGTGACAAAAGCAAGGAAGGATACACATCCCTTCCTGACGAGCTTGCTTGCTCGAAGAGCCGAAATAAGAGGGGATTTGCTCCGACTCTTGGGGCGAGTAAAGACTAATTCTGGAAAATCTTTGAAAGCAATTCGGCTATTGCGGCAATCAACCGTTGCTTGGTATTTGGATAACCAGTCCGCTCCCAGTATAACATCATACTCCTTTAGATCAAGGCATATGAGATCTATAGGTAAATTCTTACCTTGAACCATTACCTCACAGTTTTGGTAGTGATGAGTAATATCATTTTCACTTCCAAGAGGAGTAGTTAGAACTATTTTTATCCATTCTGGTTCTAACGGTAACGGGTCGGCAAACTTCTTAGAAATAATGGAATGCGATGCACCCGTATCAAATAAGACATAATCACTTTTGGAACAAAATGTTAATGTACCTTCTACCAGTCCACCTTCTTCTTGCTCGGTCTCCTTTATTGCATGAAGTCGAGCGTTCTTTGTCACCGGGCGCTTACCGTCTCCGGCTTGGTCATTAAGTAACGGACAGTCGGGAATCCGATGCTCACGGATTCCACAACGGAGACATGCTCCTAACTTCCTCTAGCATTCTTCTGTCTTGTGACCAGCCTTGTCACAATGCTTACACACTACATTTGAAGGGGTAGTGGTGATAGAGAAGGGCTTGGTCTTCTTGAACTTGGATCTTGAGAGGAAGAACCTCCATTATTGGGCCTCTTCTTAAAGTTGGGTTTAAAAGAACCCGAACCTGTGACTTGCTCCTTCTTGTCTTTTCCACGGATCCTATCAGATAGTTCCGTGGCATCTTCAAGTAATTGAGCTCGGCGCACTATTTCAGAATAAACTTGGATGTCCATAGGCGCTAGTTGAGTAATATAGTGGGGCCTAAGCCCATTAAGAAATCTACGGGCTTTCATCTTCTCCGTGCTAATAAGATGCTTAGCATATCTAGACAACCTGGAGAACTGAGCTTCATAATCTGCTAATGATAAAGATCGTTGCTTTAATGCAGCGAATTCTGCATCCTTCTTTTCTTGGACTCGGTCCGAGAAATATTTAGCATTGAAGTATTCCACAAATTCTTCCCATGTTACTTGAGTAGGATCGATGGTTGCTTCAATAGACTCCCACCAACATCTAGCATCTTTCTCTAACTGGAATGTAGCTAATAGAACTTTGTCCTGATCCGTGCATTGCATGACACGGAATATGCGTTCGGTTTCCCGAACCCAATGCTCGGCATCGTCCGGATCGGTCGATCCTATGAACTTCGGGGGATTCATACTCTTAAATGCTTGGTGTAAGCTTCCAGTTCGTGGAGCATCACCATGTGCTACCTGTTGTAGCACTTGAGTCATTCCCTGGAGGGTACGCTGCATGTTGCGCCATTGAGCACGTTCGGCAGCCATTATCCTACAATTACAATAGCTACGTTAGTATTATATCACTGTGATCTTATTAAAAGACTCATTGACTCTTAACCCTTGGTTCTACCCAATCTCACTTGGTTAAACGTTCAACTTATCCTTGGACTTGGGTTTTTCCTAGGAATTGAATACCTTAGGCTCTGATACCACAAAAACTGTCACACCCCGAGCGCGGAAGATACGCGGAGACGCGTGATGAGTTTATATCAATCATGTCAATCAGAGTGGTCGTGTATTCGACACAAAGACAGATGCGCAAAATAGCAAGATAACCCAATCCTTTATTTCATAATGGATAGACTATTACAAATCCAATACTCTGTTTAAAAAAAGAAAAGAATACATATTTGACTCAAGAAACTATAGAAAAGACTAGATGACACTTGAACAGCTCTATCACTTTCACTCTTGATCATTCCCATCCGATTGACTTCCATCGTCGTCGGACTTACCTGAAAAGTAAAAAGGGACAAACGGAATGAGCGAACGCTCAGTAGGAAATTATATCTCAAGTACTAGCAAGGGGTTTAAGTAATTACATCTTTCATGAATGCAATAAAGCTATGCATGCTCGCATAAAACGACAAGATAGAGAGAATGTAATATCAAAGAATAAGATAAACTAATTATGAACTTTCAACAAGATACTCAAGATATTCAAGCAAGTACATTTAACAAGTCATGTCAAGAATTTTTTGCTATCATGTATCAAGCAAGTAAATTACCCTTTTTCGGGCCACGCATTTCATTTCATGTCAAGTACGAGTCAAGTACAAGATGTGTGTGGAATGTCCAATCAAGCAAGTCAAGTACTCGGTATAATGTCAGATACCTTATCATTTTAACTCCCATGGGCACAAGTACTTTCGGGTGCTCCTCCCAGGACCAGATCGGGCCCTATATGCGCAGGCATTTATCATGTGTTTTGACATCCACTCTTGTATATATAGCTAATTTTTTGAATTTCAATAATCAAGCTTGTAGACATGTATGACAACTTTGACAGAACGGAGTCCAAAAATATGACAAAGGACATAGAATGGCGATAATAACGGTATAATCACGATATCGATAAAACTAGGTAGAATATGGTTCCCCTAACTTGGGTACCATGACAAATCAATATGGACATTCTTTATATAGAATTGAGGTCCACATGAACAGTATATCAAAGGTAAGATACCCTCATTCTTATCATAGAATTGAGGTTTACAAGAACGACATTATATGGCATGATATCATCATCCCATTAAGAATTTCTTATGATATACTCTTTGTATAATCATAAGGGCCAGTATACCATGTTTCTTTAGATTGACATGGCATTAATTGTGTAATAGGTTTTTAGGGTACAACCAGCTCAGTCGACCTTGAGGGAATCCAAGGTACGAGGAGTCTTACGGAGGTCTCTATGACTAACTCGCTAGTCCAAAGGAACGGAATGTCCAATGGAGAGCTTGTATGTCAATGAGAGTTGAGTGTGATCGATGAAACAACATAAAACATGGGACTATACTCACGGAGTGGAGAATAGTGCCGATATATATATTATATAATATGTGAAACCATCGATTAACAGAAACAGTGGAAAAATCAGTTTTACAGTAAAGTAACGACTTAAGCAGAGTCGTTTATCAAGTAATTAACGCCTAACAGAAGGGCGTTTACATATGTTTCCATTTTGCAGAATTTTCAATAATTCAGTAAATTATCTAAAACGCGCCCTGGTCAGAGGCGTTTCTTTGCAATGAGACGACTACAGTAGCAGGCGTCTTTTTATTTACAATATTTTACAGGACATATTTATTTTCAGAAATTATCAAAAACGCTTCAGGAATTTATCAAAAATGCGCCCTGGGAAGGGGCGTTACCTTGTAATTCAATTTTTCAGAATATGTATTCCAAGATTTTAACAGATACGCGCCCTAGTAAGGGGCGTTTCTTTTCAAGTCACGCCCTGTGATGGGACGTTAACACATGGAAAACGACCTAGTCTAGGTCGTGAATTCAAGAAATACCAAGAATTTACATGATCAGCAAGATTTGCACGATAATCAAGGATAACAATCATATAGTCATGACAAGAAAATTCGCAGGAATTCAGATGCAGTATATTAGATTTGATGTTTCATGTTTATTGACTTTTAATCGTTAACAATTATTGATTTCATGTAATTTCATGGATAATCAAGTCTTAAGATAGGTGATTAACATTTACATGAAATTAACGCCTGTGTACAGGGCGTCAAATATGAAATTGACGACCTGGGCAGGGTCGTATCTTGTAAATTAGCGCCCTTGACAGGGGCGTCTCTTTCAAAATATTGCAGAAACGTATTTAAAACTATAATAAACCATATGCATGTCATGCTTATATATATGTATATCTTGCATTAATTTTGTTTGGGCTACCATAACTTGAGAAAACCTACCTTGAGACTTGAAGATTGAACCGTGAAAGTTTTGGGAAGAGGATCGATGCTCTGTTTATAACAGACTCTAAAGATGGCAGCTACTGGCTGATGGCTTTGATGAAGAGGACGCAGAAGAAGAACCTTTGTTTCTTCAGGAAATTAGGAAAACCTTCGTTCTTCCATAAATCAAAAGATGCAGATCCTACAGAAGAAACCAATATTAATTTCTTCCTCGTGTCTGACCAGAGGGGAAGGAAAAGAACAATACCTTGTTCTTTCTCGTATGCAGAACTCCCTTAACCTGTATTAGAGGAAAAGAAGATGAAGAACCATTAGTTCTTCATGTAACCGAAGCAGAAAATATAATAAGAAGAACAGATGTTCTTCACGTACCGTAGCAGCAGTAGGTCGTCCAAATAGATTCTAGGGTTCGAGCAGAAGATTATTTATAGGGGTTTAGGGGGTCCAATTAGGGTTAGAGTTCTAGTGGAAGTAATGCTTCCAATATAGAGTCCTTGCCCTATTTACCACTTACTAGATTAACATAATCCTTCCCTGAATAAGCTCCCGTGTCGAACGGAACTCGAATGGAATTAACGACTTTGGTCAGGGCGTCGATTCTTGAATTGACGACCTGGTTCAGGTCGTTTCTTAAGAAGCGCCTTTCGTTAGGGCGTTCCTTGTTTTAAAACACGCCCAAGATAGGGGCGTTTCTTGGCCTTACCTTTTTTTTGACGTTGGAATTTGACACCGTGTAGTGAATCTCGAATGGACCAATATATCTTGGACTCAGTTTGCCCTGAATACCAAACCTTCGAATCCCTCTCATAGGAGAAACCATTAAAAACACATGCTCACCAACCTGAAATTCCAAAGCTCTCCTCCTGGTGTCGGCATAACTCTTCTGTCTTGATTATGCTACTTGCAACCGATCTCTGATAATACGGATGTTCTTGGACGATTTGGAAATGAGATCTGGTCCAAGTCATTGCTTCTCACCTACCTCGTCCTAACATAACGGGGATCGACAACTTCTACCATACAAAGCTTCAAATGGAGCCATCTGAATGCTGGCCTGGTAACTGTTGTTGTAGGTGAATTCAACCAATGCCAAGTGATCACTCCAACTACCTCCAAAGTCAATCATGCATGCTCTAAGCATATCTTCCACTATCTGGTTGGTCGTTTCAGTCTGTCCGTCTGTTTGTGGATGGAAAGCGGTACTGAAATTCAGACGAGTTCCCAAGGACTCTTGCAATCCTTTCCAAAAAAGAGAAGTGAACCCGGGGTCTCTATCAGACACAATGCTGACTGGTATATCATGTAGTCTTACCACTTCCTTCATATACAAAGCAGCCCAGACATCAACTGTCCATTTAGACTTAATAGATAAAAAATGAGCAGATTTTGTCAATCTGTCGATAATCACCCATATTGCATCAAATCCACTACGAGTCCTAGGTAGAGCCATAATGAAATCCATGCCAATGCACTCCCACTTCCATTGGGGTATATCAAGGGGTTTCAATTTCCCTGCTGGTCTGAAATGCTCAGCCTTAACTTGCTAACAAACCAAGCATCTACTTACGAAGTCCGCAACTTCCCTTTTCATATTCGGCCACCAAAAAGATCTTTTTAAATCCTTAAACATCTTAGTACCTCAAGGATGAATGGTGTATCTGGATCTATGAGATTCCTCGAGGATCTTACTCTTTATCTCAGCTACATCAGGTACACAAGTTCTTCCCTGAAATAATATCCTTCCATCATCAGCCATCATGAAGTCAGGTCTGTTACTCAAGCTTCCCTTGATCTCTACCAACTCTGGGTCATCATCTTGCAGAGACTTGATTTTCATCAATAATTTGGGCTTAAGTTGAATCTGAGCAATCATAATCCGATCCTTGTCAACATTAAGATCTAAACTAGCAACTGCTCTAGCAATTTCCATTCTTATAACATGAGGCTTGACAACTTAGCTATAGGCTTGCGGCTTAAGGCATCTACCACAACATTACCTTTTCCAGGATGATACTCAATGGAGAAATCGAAGTCCTTAAAATACTCCAGCCATCTTCGCTGCCTCATATTGAGTTCCTTCTGAGAAAGCAACTATGTCAAACTCTCATGATCTGAAAACACCGTAAATGCCTCTCCATACAAGTAGTGCCTCCATATCTTCAAGGCGAAAACAACTGCTGCTAGCTCCAAATCATGAACATGATAATTCTCTTCATGCTTCCTTAACTGCCTAAAAGAATAGGCTATCACTTTCCCGTGCTGCATGAGTACACACCCTAAACCAGTACCTGAAGCATCAGTGTATACAACAAAACCTCCTTCTCCAGAAGGTAAAGCCAAAACAGGTGCAATAGTCAAACATTCCTTCAAGGTCTGAAAGCTTCGCTCGCAATCTTCTGACCAATCAAATTTGATCTCCTTGCGGGTTAATCTTGTCAGAGGTACCGCAATTCTGGAGAAATCTTGAATAAACATTCGGTAGTAACCTGCTAGGCCTAGGAAACTTCTCACTTCAGTCACATTAGTAGGCTTATCCCTAATCTGTACTGCCTCTACCTTCGAAGGATCAACAGAAATACCTTCTTTTGTGATGATATGCCCTAGAAAGGACACCTCTTGCAGCCAAAAATCACACTTACTAAACTTGGCATATAACTGATGATCTCTCAATAGTTGCAATGCCATCCTCAAATATTCAGCATGCTCCTCCTCATTCTTAGAATAAATCAATATGTCATCAATGAACACCACGACCCATTGATCAAGATAAGGCCGAAACACATCGTTCATCAGCTGCATGAAAGCTGTAGGTGCATTCGTTAGCCCAAAAGGTATTACTACAAATTTGAAATGCCCATACTTGCTGCGGAAGGCTGTTTTATAGATATCCTCTTTTTTAATTCGTAACTGATGATATCCAAATCGAAGGTTGATCTTAGAAAAATACTGAGCTCCTGCTATCTGATCAAATAACTCATCAATCCTTGACAATGGATATCTATTCTTGATCGTCAATTGGTTCAATTATCGATAATCGATGCACAACCTCATCGAACCATCCTTCTTCCGGACAAATAATACAGGGGCTCCCCACGGGGAAGTACTTGGACGAATGAACCCTTTCTCAAGCAATTCCATCAACTACTGCTTTAGTTCCCTTAGCTCAGCAGGAGACATACGATAAAGAGCTTTGGAAATAGGAGTCACACCAGGAATTAGATCAATAGAAAAGATAACTTCCCTTTCAGGAGGAAGTCATGGCAGTTCCTCAGGAAAGACATCTGGAAAATCTCGGACGACAGAAAAGTCCTCAATCTAAATCTTCTGGTCAGGGGTCACATAAACAAAGGCTATAAAAGCATGACATCCTCTCCTCATCAGCTCGAAGAGCCGAAATAAGTGGAACAGACCTATGGTGTCTAATTCTTATAAAAGAAAGTCTAGGGTGTCTAGTGAAAGACACAGAACTAGACCTGCATTGAACATTGGCCTCATACTTAGCCAACCAATCAGCTCCTAGGATTACATCATAATCCTTCATGTCTATACAAACTAAATCAGCTGGCAGGTTTTGTTCATTGATCATGACCTTACTGGAAGGATAGAAATACTTAATTGCTGATCCAGAATCAATAGGGGTTGAAATCTCTAACGGAGAATTCATCAAAACTGGCTTCACAGCTAAAGACTTCGCAAATCTCTAAGAAATAAAAGAATGAGTGGCACCAGTATCAAAAAGAATAAAAGTAGATTTATCATGTATAATAAGAGTACCTTCGACGAGCCCACCCTCCTTGGCGGGTCCTGCCTCATCTTCTTGTAGAGCCTGGAGCTTGCCTTGCTGCTTCTTGATTCCTTGCGGTTTCATTGGGGTAGGTTGCTCAGATAAAAGAGGACACTAGGGAATACGGTGGTCCCTACTGCCACAGCGTAAACAGGCGCCCAACTTGCGCCAGCACTCCTCCATCTTGTGACCTGGATGGTCACAATACTTGCATACGCCCTTGAATGGAATAATAGGGCCAGGCTTCTTGTCTTCATTCTTCGGCATCTTGCCCTTCCATGAACCAGACCCGCTAATGGGCCTCTTCCCGCCATGACCGGGCTTGATACTCCCCGAACCAGTTTGGTGTTGTTCTTTCTTAACACTCTTCCCACGGATTTTCTCCGTCATTTCTAAAGTATCTTCCAATACTTGAGCCTTTCTCACCATCTCGGAATAAGTTTGAATTTCTATCGGTGCCAACTGGTTGATATACTGCAGCTTCAGCCCATTAAGAAAGCGCTTAGCCTTCATCTTCTCGGTAGATATCAAGTGAGTAGCATAACGAGATAGTTGAGAGAACTGAGCTTCATATTCAGCTACAGATAGATTTCGTTGCTTCAAAGCAGCAAACTCAGCCGCCTTCTTCTCTTGTACTCTATCAGAAAAATATTTACCATTGAAGAATTCCTTGAACTTTTCCCATGTGACTCTTCTATCACCTAGGGTAGCCTTCACTACGTCCCACCATGTCCTCGCATCACATTCAAGTTGAAAGGTCGACAAGAGGACACGTTCTTGTTCGCTGCATTGCATCACTTTAAAAATCCTCCCTATCTCTTCAAGCCAGTGCTCGACTTCCTCAGGGTCAGTCGAGCCACCAAATCGTGGGGGATTCATCCCACGAAAGTTCCGATAAAGGTCGCTAGTGCCATGGTTTGCAACTCCTCCTTGGGCCACTTGTTGCAAGGCCTGAGTAAGTCTTTGAACCGTATGCTGCAAGTTCCTCCATTCCGCGCGTTCTCCTGCCATTGCAAAAGCCTACACGTGGAATAGGTTATGTTATGTTCAATTAAGAATGGATAATCGTGCAATTAGATTATTAACTCATCCCCAGTCTTCTACCCAAATCTCACCAGGTTGGGTCCTTAGACTTATAACAAGGCTATATGTCCTATGATATCACTTAGGATCCTAGAACATAGAGAACTTAGGAATATTAGAAAACCTAGGCTCTGATACCACCAAACTGTCACGCCCCGACGCGGAATATCGGGACTGCTAAGCTAAGAATTTACATAACGTCAAGAACAAAAATAACTCCAAATCTATTACAATAACCATCAACCGACATAAACAAAATCAAGCATAACCTCATCTTGACTCCGTTACAATAACAAACACAAGCTCTAAGGCATAGCTAGATGTAAAACAACTATAATAATCTCAACATATCTATCAACTGATACACTCCAAGTCATCACTCTGGCCCATTCCCATCCATCTGTGAATCTTCACCTGAGCTGCTTGGAAAGGGGGGAAAATAACTATATGTGCGAACGCTCAGTAGGTAACAACAGGCAAGTGTAAGTAATTAACCAATTAATTACATGTTTATATCAAACGGAATGAAAAGAAATGACGATCGGATGAAACAACATAAAAAGAAAGTGCTAAAGAACGAAATGGAATAACAATATGGCAGGATGATATAACTACAAGAATTGCAAGTTTATGAACAATATAAATAACAGGAAATTGTAAGAAATTGGCCAATAAGCAAGAATATAACCAAGTCGAACACGATTCAAGTAAGAGATTAAGTGATCATTGTCATAGACATCACGCTAGTCATGCACTCGGTGCAATGCCTCACCATGTCATTACAAACTCCCATGGGCACAAGTACTTTTCGGGCGCTCTCCCCAGGACCAGGCCGGGACCCTATGATGCGTTGGCATTGATTTATTTGATCCAAGATCCCAAGTTGTCTAGACTTTAATCAAGTTAAAATGGCCAATTATAATCAAGTACAAACTTACCTGGGAACATCCCAAGGCTAAGTTGAAGGGATACTGTCCAGAATTTCTGTCCAGTAGTTCAAGTTATCAAGAACCATCAAGGTCTTGGATTCGAAACAATAAAACACAGAGAAAACTCATCTCTGGATGAAATGCGGTCAATACTGGGCCGCTTAAGAACTTGTGCGGTCAGCTCTGGGCCGCACTATCAGGAACTGGGCTGAAGTTCAGCCTTCGCGAGGTCAAGGTTGAATGGTTGATTAAGGGCCGCTCTTCAACATGAACGGTAAGTATTGGGCCACACAAGGCCAGAAGTTTATAAAATCGAAGACAGGATATGCGGCCTTGACAGAGCCGCTCATTAACTGAACGGTCCATTAAGGGCCGCCTGTAAGATGTACGGTCCATTACTGTCCGCACAACACAGGGCCTAACAAAAATCTAGAAATTCACCCAAGTGGGCTCCCGGGCTGCCATAGGCAGGGTGGAACTGAACCAGGGTCTAGCCGACTGTCTGCAGGTCAGCCTAGGGTCTACTGGGCTGATCAAATCAGGAATTGGCCGAAGATGGATCAAGGATAATCGGCCAAAACTAATTGGCATTAGCCAGGGATGAACGGTCTCCATAGGGCCGTTCATGGGGATATGCGGTCCACTAACGGCCGCGCATGTCTCGGTTAGTCCAATTCGCACTATGACTCATTTCACAGCAGTTCGATTGAGTCCAAGTTCAATTCTAGGAGATAATAATGGTTCATGATCAACGGTTCAGGTCTAAGGTTATAACAAGTGTAAACCTAATAGCCATTTTAATTATAAATGATTCACAGTTTAGATTGACGTTCATTGGAAAGATGAATCGAGATCAAGCTCTAATTAAATAAATCAGCAAGAATTATTTACTGTCATGAATTACAGTTTATTAGGTGTGTCGCTAACATGCCATTTACCAGTAATCTACTAACATAACATGATGTAATGACAATTAATCTATTTTGTTATAGATGTGCGGTCTGTTCTGGACCTTACATCTCCATAGACGGTCACAGACAGGCCACGCATGCCCCTTAGGTCCGAAGCCCTGTTGGAGATGGACGGTCGGTAGGGTGCCGCTGGGAAGGATGTGCGGTCTGGAACTGGCCGCAGGACAGACATGCGGTTAGTATTCGGCCGCACGTTCCAGGGAAACGATCAGAGATAGAAACCTTTAAACGGTCAACAACAGGCCGCCTGTCTTGGACGTGCGGTCTATCGTGTGGCCGCACAAGTCCAGATAGATCGCTGCCCCCAAACCTCGCCCGACTCCGGCGAGGTTTCTAGGGTTAGACTAAAAATTGAATCCGCATGATATAAAGCATTAAATTTGGGGTTTTTACTACCAACAGAAAGAGCATGAAAAACTCTACCAGATGCATGAATCAATTTTTGTGTTTACAGCTTGAAATTACTACTTAATCGAAAAGGAACAGTTATAACCCTAGTTCTGACATGCTTCTACTAAAACCAAAATTCTCGCATAACACTTGATAAAATTTAAGGCTTTCTACATCAATGAAAAGCTGACACGATGATGCTTCCAACCGTATATTATTTGTAGGGTTTGGCTTACTATCACCTACCTGAATCGGATGAAGAAGGAAGGAGAAAGAAAACCCAAGGCGCTGGTACATGCATCCCCTAATCGCTGTAGATCTCCCTCGATCCAGCTCCTCTGCGACCGCCACTGGTTCTAAACGATTCTAGGGTTAGAGAGCTTCATTTTTATAGGTCACACGCCTTCTAGAGGGTTCTATGTGCGGAGTATTCGACCACGCAAGTTCGGTTGATGTGAACGCCGCCGCAATTGTTGACGCGATCCAATCTCCGCCGATTGCATCTCCTAGGGTTAGAGTTTCTGGAGATTAAGAGAGGGGAAATGATCCTCTCATCCTGGCCTTTCATTTTCCACTTGTTTGGGCTCATTTGATGGAGTATTGGGCTCGAATTTTACGTTTCAAGGTATGGTTAACTAAGTGTTTAATTTGAGCTTAATCCACCAATTCGACCTATTTACAGATTTTATTTGGGTTGGTCACAGAAGACAAGTTTATTAAACGTGTTATCCTCTACCAGAATATAATTTTTTAGAATTTTTATAAAATGGTCGAAATATAACTTGTTCTATTTATTAAGGAATTTCTAATTAATTTATTGAAAAAAAATCGGGGTATTACACCCTCCCCCACTAAAGGAATTTGGTCCTACAAATTCAATGCACTTAATAATAAAAAGAGGGAGTGAGACAGCTCACCTAGAATAAGTCAGGGTACTACCTCCGCATAGTATCTTCTGACTCCCAAGTAACTTCTTCAGTTCCACGTCGACTCCACTGCACTTTAACCATCGGTATGGAACGATTCCTGAGTTGCTGTTGCTTCCGATCCAGAATCTTGATCAGTTTTTCTTCATAAGTCAGATCTTCCTTCAATTCGAAGTCCATATGCTGAATAATGTGAGTGGGATCATACACATATTTCCGTAACATAGACACATGGAAAACCTTGTGTACTCCTGATAACTGAGGTGGTAGTGCCAAACGGTAAGCAACCTCCCCCACTCTTTCCAGAATCTCGAATGGACCAATATATCTTGGACTCAGTTTGCCCTGAATACCAAACCTTCGAATCCCTCTCATAGGAGAAACCTTTAAAAACACATGCTCACCAACCTGAAATTTCAAAGCTCTCCTCCTGGTGTTGGCATAACTCTTCTGTCTTGATTGTGCTACTTGTAATCGATCTCTGATAATACGGATGTTCTTAGACGATTCGGAAATGAGATCTGGTCCAAGCCATTGCTTCTCACCTACCTCATCCCAACATAACAGGGATCGACAGCTTCTACCATACAAAGCTTCAAATGGAGCATCCTGAATGCTGGCCTGGTAACTGTTGTTGTAGGTGAATTCAACCAACGCCAAGTGATCACTCCAACTACCTCCAAAGTCAATCATGCAGGCTCTAAGCATATCTTCCACTATCTGGTTGGTTCTTTCAGTCTGTCCGTCTATTTGTGGATGGAAAGCGGTACTGAAATTCAGACGAGTTCCCAAGTACTCTTGCAATCCTTTCCAAAAATGAGAAGTGAACCTGGGGTCTCTATCAGACACAATGCTGACTAGTATACCATGTAGTCTTACCACTTCCTTCATACACAAAGATGCCAAGACATCAATTGTCCATTTAGACTTAATAGATAAGAGATGAGCAGATTTTGTCAATCTGTCGATAATTACCCATATTGCATCAAATCCACTACGAGTCCTAGGTAGACCCATAATGAAATCCATGCCAATGCTCTCCCACTTCCATTGGGGTATATCAAGAGGTTTCAATTTCCTTACTGGTCTGAAATGCTCAGCCTTAACTTGCTGACAAACCAAGCATCTACTTACGATGTCCGCAACTTCCCTTTTCATATTCGGCCACCAAAAAGATCTTTTCAAATCTTTAAACATCTTAGTACCTCCAGGATGAATGGTGTATCTGGATCTATGAGCTTCCTCGAGGATCTTACTCTTTATCTCAGCTACATCAGGTACACAAGTTCTTCCCTGAAATAATATTCTTCCATCATCAGTTATCATGAAGTCAGGTCTGTTACTCAAGCTTCCCTTGATCTCTACCAACTCTGGGTCATCATCTTGCAGAGACTTTATTTCCATCAACAATTCGTGCTAAAGTTAAATATGAGCAATCATAATCCGATCCTTGTAAACATTAAGATCCAAACTAGCCAACTACTCTAGCAATTTCCATTCTTGTAACATGAGACTTGACAACTTAGCTATAGGCTTGCGGCTTAAGACATCTGCCACAACATTATCTTTTCCAGGATGATACTCAATGTAGAAATTGAAGTCCTTCAAATACTCCAGCCATCTTCGCTGCCTCATATTGAGTTCCTTATGAGAAAACAAGTATTTCAAACTCTTATGATCTGAAAACACCGTAAATGCCTCTCCATACAAGTAGTGCCTCCATACCTTCAAGGCGAAAACCACTACTGCTAGCTCCAAATCATGAATAGGATAATTCTCTTCATGCTTCCTTAACTGCCTAAAAGAATAGGCTATCACTTTCCCGTGCTGCATGAGTACACACCCTAAACCAGTACCTGAAGCATCAGCGTATACAACAAAACCTCCTTCTCCAGACGGTATAGCCAAAACATGTGCAATAGTCAAACATTCCTTCAAGGTCTGAAAGCTTTGCTTGTAATCTTCTGACGAATGAAATTTGATCTCCTTGCGGGTTAATCTTGTCAGAGGTACCGCAATTCTGGAGAAATCTTGAATAAACCTTCGGTAGTAACCTGTTAGGCCTAGGAAACTTCTCACTTCAGTCACATTAGTAGGCTTATCCCAATTCTTTATGACCTCTACCTTCGAAGGATCAACAGAAATACCTTCTTTTGTGAATATATGCCCTAGAAAGGACACCTCTTGCAGCCAGAAATCACACTTACTAAACTTGACATATAACTGATGATCTCTCAATAGTTGTAATGCCATCCTCAAATATTCAGCATGCTCCTCCTCATTCTTAGAATAAATCAAGATGTCATCAATGAACACCACGACCCATTGATCAAGATAGGGCCGAAACACATCGTTCATCAGCTGCATGAAAGCTGCAGGTGCATTCGTTAGCCCAAAAGGCATTACTACAAATTCGAAATGCCCATACTTGCTGTGGAAGGCTATTTTATAGATATAACCTTCCTTAATTCATAACTGATGATATCCAGATCGAAGGTCGATCTTAGAAAAATACTGAGCTTCTGCTATCAGATCAAATAACTCATCAATCCTTGGCAATGGATTTCTGTTCTTGATAGTCATTTGGTTCAATTGTCGATAATCAATGCACAACCTCATCGAACCATCCTTCTTCCGGACGAATAATATAGGGGCTCCCCACGGGGAAGTACTTGGACGAATGAACCCTTTCTCAAGCAATTCCATCAACTGCTGCTTTAGTTCCCTTAGCTCCGCAGGAGACATACGATAAGGAGCTTTAGAAATAGGAGTCGCACCAGGAATTAGATCAATAGAAAAGATAACTTCCCTTTCAAGAGGAAGTCCTGGCAGTTCCTTAGGAAAGACATCTGGAAAATCTCATACGACAGAAAAGTCCTCAATCTCAATCTTCTGCTCAAGGGTCACATAAACAAAGGCTAGAAAAGCCTGACATCCTCTCCTCATCAACTTATCAGCTCGAAGAGCCGAAATAAGTGGAACAGACTTATGGTGTCTAATTCCTATAAAAGAAAGTCCAGGGTGTCCAGTGAAAGACACAGAACTAGATCTGCATTGAACATTGGCCTCATACTTAGCCAACCAATCAGCTCCTAGGATTACATTATAATCCTTCATGTCCATACAAACTAAATCAGATGGCAGGTTTTGTTCATTGATCATGACCTTACTAGAAGGATAGAAATACTTAATTTCTGATCCAGAACCAATAGAGGTTGAAATCTCTAACGGAGAATTCATCAAAATTGGCTTCACAGCTAAAGACTTCGCAAATCTTCGAGAAATAAAAGAATGAGTGGCACCAGTATCAAAAAGAACAAAAGTTGATTTATCATGTATAATAAGAGTACCTTCGACGTGTCCACCCTCCTCGGCGGGTCCTGCCTCGTCTTCTTGTAGAGCCTGGAGCTTACCTTGCTGCTTCTCGATTCCTTGCGATTTCACCGGGGTAGCTTGCTGAGATAAAAGAGGACACTCGGGAATACGGTGGTCCCTACTACCACAACGTAAATAGGCGCCCAGCTTGCGCCAGCACTCCTCCATCTTTTGACCTGGACGGTCACAATACTTGTATACACCCTTGAATGGAACAATAGGGCCAGGCTTCTTGTCTTCATTCTTCGGCATCTTGTCCTTCCATGAACCAGACCCGCTAATGGGCCTCTTCCCGCCATGACCAGGCTTGATACTCCCTCAACCAGTATGGTGTTGTTCTTTCTTAACACTCTTCCCACGGATTCTCTCCGTCATTTCTAAAGTATCTTCCAGTACTTGAGCCTTTCTCACCATCTCGGAATAAGTTTGAATTTCCATCGATGCCAACTGGTTGATATACTGCAGCTTCAGCCCATTAAGAAAGCGCTTAGCCTTCATCTTCTCGGTAGATATCAAGTGAGTAGCATAACGAGATAGCCGAGAGAACTGAGCTTCATATTCAGCTACGGATAGATTTCGTTGCTTCAAAGCAGCAAACTCAGCCCCCTTCTTCTCTTGTACTCTATCAAAAAAATATTTACCATTGAAGAATTCCTCGAACTCTTCCCATGTGACTTGTCTATCACCAAGGGTAGCCTTCACTGCGTCCCACCATGTCCTCGCATCACGTTCAAGTTGAAAGGTCGACAAGAGGACACGTTCTTGATCGCTGCATTGCATTACTTCAAAAGTCCTCCCTATCTCTTCAAGCCAGTGCTCGGCTTCATCAGGGTCAATCGAGCCACCAAATCGCGGGGCATTCATCCCACGAAAGTTCTGATAAAGGTCGCCAGTGCCATGGTTTGCAGCTCCTCCTTGGGCCACTTGTTGCAAGGCCTGAGTAAGTCCTTGAACCATACGCTGCAAGTTCCTCCATTCCGCGCGCTCTCCTGCCATTGCAAAAGCCTACACGTGGAATAGGTTATGTTAGGTTCAATTAATAATGGATAATCGTGCAATTAGATTATTAACTCATCCCCAGTCTTCTACCCAAAGATCACCAGGTTGGGTCCTTAGACTTATAACAAGGCTATAGGTCCTATGATATCACTTAGGATCCTAGAACTTAGAGAACCTAGGAATATCAGAAAACCTAGGCTTTGGTACCACCAAACTGTCACGCCCCGACGCGGAATATCGGGACTGGCAATAGAAAACGCTAGTAAAGATAACATGCTAAGCTAAGAATTTACATAACGTCAAAAATAGAAATAACTCCAAATCTATTACAATAACCATCAACCGACTTAAACATAATCAAGCATAACCTCAACTTGACTCCGTTACAATAACTAACACAAGCTCTAAGGCATAGCTAGATGTAAAACAACTATAACAATCTCAAAATATCTATCAACTGATACACTCCAAGTCATCACTCTAGCCCATTCCCATCCATCTGTGCATCTTCACCTGAGCTGCCTGGAAAGGGGGGAAAATAACTATATGAGCGAACGCTCAGTAGGTAACAACAAGCAAGTGTAAGTAAGTAACCAATTAATTACATGTTTATATCAAAAAGAAAGAAAAGAAATGACGATCAGATGAAACAACATAAAAAGAAAGTGCTAAAGAATGAAATGGAATAACAATATGACAGGATGATATAACTACAAGAATTGCAAGTTTATGAACAATATAAATAACAGGAAATTGTAGGAGATTGGCCAATAAGCAAGAATATAACTAAGTCGAATACGATTCAAGTAAAAGATTAAGAGATCATTGTCTCAGACATCACGCTAGTCATGCACTCGGTGCAATGCCTGACCATGTCATTACAAACTCCCATGGGCACAAGTACTTTTCGGGCGCTCTTCCCAGGACCAGACCGGGCCCCTATGATGCGTTGGTATTGATTTATTGGATCCAAGATCCCAAGTTGTCTAGACTTTAATCAAGTTAAAATGGCCAATTATAATCAAGTACAAACTTACCTCGGAACATCCCAAGGCCAAGTTGAAGGGATAATGTCCAAAATTTCAGTCCAGTAGTTCAAGTTATCAAGAACCATCATGTTCTTGGATTCAAAACCATAAAACCCAGAGAAAACTCATCTCTGGATGATATGCGGTCAATACTGGGCCGCTCTAGAACTTGTGCGGTCGACTCTCAGCCACACTAACAGGAACTGGGCTGAAGTTCAACCTTCGCGAGGTCAAGGTTGAATGGCTGATTAAGGGCCGCTCTTCAACATGAACGGTAAGTATTGGGCCGCACAAGGCCAAAAGTTTATAAAATCGAAGACAGGATATGCGGTCCTGACAGAGCTGCTCATTAATTGAACGGTTCATTAAGGGCCTCCTGTAAGATGTACGGTCCATTACTATCTGCACAACACAGGGCCTAACAAAAATCTTGAAATTCACCCAAGTGGGCTCCCGTGCTGCCACAGGCAGGGTGGAACTGAACCAGGGTCCAGCCGACTGTCTGCTAGTCGGCCTAGGGTCTACTGGGCTGATCAAATCAGAAATTGGCCGAAGATTGATCAAGGATAATCGGCCAAAATTAATTGGCATTAGCCAGGGATGAACGGTCGCCACAGGGCCGTTCATGGGGATATGCGGTCCACTAACGGCCGCGCATGTCTCGGTTAGTCCAATTCGGACTATGACTCATATCACAGCAGTTCGATTGAGTCCAAGTTCAATTCTAGGGGATAATAATGGTTCATGATTAACGGTTCAGGTCTAAGGTTATAACAAGTGTAAACCTAATAGCCATTTTAATTATAAATGATTCACAATTTAGATTGACGTTCATTGGAAAGATGAATCGAGATCAAGCTCTAATTAAATAAATCAGCAAGAATTATTTACTGTCATGAATTACAGTTTATTAGGTGTGTCGCTAACATGCCATTTACCACTAATCTACTAACATAACATGTTGTAATGACAATTAATCTGTTCTGTTATAGATGTGCGATCTGTTCTGGACCTTACATCTCCATAGACTGTCACAGACAGGCCGTGCATGCCCCTCAGGTCCGAAGCCCTGCTGGAGATGGACGGTCGGTAGGGTGCCGCTGGGAAGGATGTGCGGTCTGGAACTGGCCGTAGGACAGACATGCGGTTAGTATTCGGCCGCACGTTGCAGGGAAACGATCAGAGATAGAAACCTTTAAACGGTCAACAATAGGCCGCCTGTCTTGGACGTGCGGTCTATCGTGTGGCCGCATAAGTCATGACAGATCGCTGCCCCCTACGTCTTGCCCGACTCCGGCGAAGTTTCTAGGGTTAGACTAAAACATGGAATTCGCATGATATAAAGCATTAAATTTGGGGCTTTTACTACCAACAGAAAGAGCACGAAAAACTCTACAAGATGCATGAATCAATTTTTGTGTTTACAGCCTGAAATTACAACTTAATCGAAAGGGAATAGTTATAACCCTAGTTCTGACATGCTTTTACTAAAACCAAAATTCTCGCAGAACACTTGATAAAATTTAGGGCTTTCTACATCAATGAAAAGCTGACACGATGATGCTTCCAAGCATATATTATTTGTAGGGTTTGGCTTGCTATCACCTACCTGAATCGGATGAAGAAGGAAGGAGAAAGAAAACCCAAGGCGCTGGTACATGCAGCCCCTAATCGCTGGAGATCTCCTTCGATCCAGCTCTTCTGCGGCCGCCACTGGTTCTAAACGATTCTAGGGTTAGAGACCTTCATTTTTATAGGTCACACGCCTTCTAGAGGGTTCTATGTGCGGAGTATTCATCCACGAAAGTTAGGTTGAAGCGAACGCCGCCGCAATTATTGACGCGATCCAATCTCCGCCGATTGCATCTCCTAGGGTTAGAGTTTCAGGAGATTAAGAGAGGGGAAATGATCCTCTCATCCTGGCCTTTCATTTGCCACTGGTTTGGGCTCATTTGATGGAGTATTGGGCTCGAATTTTATGTTTCAAGGTATGGTTAACTAAGTGTTTAATTTAGACTTAATCCACCAATTCGACCTATTTACAGATTTTATTTGGGTTGGTCACAGAAGATAAGTTTGTTAAATGTGTTATCCTCTACAAGAATATAATTTTTCAGGATTTTTATAAAATGGTTGAAAGTGACCTTATTCTATTTATTAAGGAATTTCTAATTAATTTCATGAAAAAAAATCGGGGTATTAAAGTGGAGCTGAGGGTGTCAAATAGAAACGCGAGGACCGCTGCTCCCCACGCGTAGTCCCCGACGTGTCGCAAGTCCTCGAGCAGTGGGAGGAACCGGTAGCTGATGACGTCGGCCCTCGTCGCGAAAAGTAGGCACCCGAAAAATAGCATCAGGAACCTCCTCAGCACTCGGTCCGCCTCGGTTGCTACTCTGGGTCGGACCCGGTCCACTAGCCTCTGTAGGTGCTCCTCTGGCAACTCCCCGATCGCTATCCCCGCTCTCCTCAGTCCGAGGCTCTCCTGCAGCCTCGTCAACGTCGTGGACTGCCGCTCCGGGTGCAGTAGCTCCAGTCCTAGCAGCTCCTGGGCCATCTCCCGGTAGTCGGGGTATGTCCTCCCGCTGACCGGAGACCCATGCACGCGTAGACCCATGATGCGCGCAACGTCCTCAAGCGTGGGGACCATGTGGCCCCAAAAGAAAAGGAACGTCCGGCTCACCGGATCCCAGTGGTCGTGTAGAGCGTGGAGGAGTGGCGTGTCTAGCCTAGTCACCTCCACACTCAGGAACTCAGCGAAGCCCATGGTCGTGAGCCTCTCCCGCTGAAAGTCTGACAGTGCGAGATACACTGCTCGGACCTGCAGCTAGGAGATCCGAGTCCTGCACTTTCCCTACATACATTTAGGATAATTACATTTCATTTTAGGATCTTGCATTTCATTAATTCAATAAGTGACTCTGCTCTCTGAACGGTCTCACATGGGCCGTCTACCCATTCCATAGTTGGCTCCCAACCATCCCAATAATCCCCCTCAAAAGTCCACGGTCTCTCGTGGACCGTCCTGCCTTATGAACGGCCTTGAGAGGACCGTTCACTCTTCCTCTATCTACCCTCGAACGGACCATCTCTGGCCGTCCAACACGCCCACGGTCCCCATCTGACTGCGTCAGTCCCTCTCAAGTCCCTAGTCATTTGGAGATTGCACGGTCTATTGTCCAACCGTGTGGTTATCAACAGTTTGGTGGAAACTGCTCTGTTCTTAGGCTTTTCATATTCTAAACAAACCAATGTGGCCCGTTCTAAATGCCCACGGTCTTCCTCAGACCGTGTTGCCCCGTCGGTTCAGTTCCTTTTGAACGGCCACCCCTGGGCCATGTTACGTTTGAACGGCTCTATGCGAGCCGCGTAAATTGGTTGAGCGGTCACTGTTAAACCGCACTGTGCTCGTCATCCCCGACGGCATTTATTCCCTCCCCGACAGTGGTGAGGGCCCGTAGGGCCTCCCAATCGGCCCTAAAGGGGTCTCAAGCCCCTCATCTACCCTCTTAGGCTACATGCATGAATTAAAAATGGAAATGGGGAAGGGTTTTAGGTGGACTACCTTAGACATCTTCGGTTTTTTTTCCACCACCGCCGTGGGTGCCGTCGGTGGCTCCTCAACATCTTCTTCACGAGCGACGACCGCACCGTCCTCTTCCCCAGCCGTGGGCGGCGGAGACGCTTCTTCCTCGGCCGCGGGTGGTGGTGCGGCGTCCTCATTTGCTATGGCCGCCGGCGGCGGTGCTCGGTCTCCTTCACTAGACATGAGACGAAGAATATGCTTCGATGATTGGTGTTTGAATCGCATAGAAGAACTAGGGAGATGAGAGAGAGAGAGTAGAATGAGAGTGAGAGTGGGGAAGATGGGGTGGAGAGCGTGGGGGGTGGCTCCTCCGTCAGTTACGATGGAGAGGGGGAAGAGGAAGAGGAAGGGTGTTTTATTTTTTTGAAACTGCCAGTGATTACACGGTCTATCGATGGGCCGTGTAACTACTGAACGGTCTCCATTTTGACCGTTTAATCTCTAACGGTGCGCTTCCTTTGAACAGCCATAAGAGGGCCGTTCTGTTAATTGAACGGCCTCATTCTGGGCCGTGTGCTTCCACGATCATATTCAAATTGGTAATGCTTGCGCGGCCCACACTGAACCATTTACATTATGAAGCAGTCTATTATAGACCGTCCAGGTGCTGAAACAGTCGTGAAGAATGTTCTTTGCTGCATTATGTGATTGAGTGGCTGATTTCTTTTTTGGCTTGAATGATTATTTCACAATTGATTTCCTTTGTAGTACCACTTCAACTTGTCGCTTCGCCTGCACAGGTAAGTCAGGTATGGCATTCTATTCCTATATCCCTTATTGCATTATTATATGGTATTATGCTATATTATCTCGAGAACCAGTTGGTTATCTACGTGTTCCAGGATCTGACGTTCCCCTACAACAAAAATAATGATGATCCAAGTTCACGTGTTTAATCGTTGGATAGGCCGTTAGGTCAGGAAAGTTAGGGGACGATGGTTCTATCTCGCACGATGTGGTTGCGGATAGTGTCCTGACTCTGATTGCCCCGGTCTAGCAATATTATTCTTGAGTATTTTCTATTTTGTGGCTTTATTTGCCTTCATTTTAATGATTTCTTTTATTTTAGCCCAGCATGCATCATACGCATCTTTTTGAGCATTCATTCGTGACCCATGGTCTGCCTGAAAGTATCTCATTTGTGATGGATGATTGTGCGTTCAGTGTCTCAGTAAAAGGAAATGTTCCACTTAGAGTTGGAAGGTTTTCTCTGGTCTACTCACCTAGTCTGATTGACTGAAGGTCCCTATCTGGAGTTTCAGTTCGTTTCTTTATTTTTTTACTTCTTACTCCAGTCCCCTCATTAGTAGAGGGATTGTGTCCCCCATGAGGTTGATCGTGTGTTTTTCTTTTCGTTTAGTTAGTTTCTCCAGACTGGTGTCGTTTTGGTCCGATCGCTCCTTGTGTTTGGTTCGGAGTTTTCCGGAAGGTTCCTATCACTCATTGGCGAGAAAATAAGTGTCTTTTACCTTAACACCCACTTTTCAGACCACTCCGCTTCATTTTCGCTTCATCTTCATGTTCCATTTCGCTTTCGCTTCACCTCCGCTCGCTCCCCTGCAAAGAGGACGTTAAGGAGGGGCATCTGTTGACACTCATTTTTTACCTATGAGTTGAGTCATTCCTCTTACTATCATTTACTGATGCCTCGAGTTGTCCATTACTCGTTGGGCTATTTTCAGACATGCTTTTGGGCTTATTTTATGGGTATCTTTCTCCCTGGCTAAGTCTGACCTCAGATTCGGGCTTAATGGGCCTTGATTTCACTTGGTTTTGGGGTAAATGGGCTCATTTATCCCATTTTATCAATTTCAAATGCCCAGGCTTTACACGGTCTATCGACTGGCCGTTCAGTGACTGGGCGGTCTTCTTCGAACCGTTTACTGATTTATTGGATATTTATTTGATATTTTAAATTTCCACCAACAAGCCTTCACACGGTCTGAAGGCAGCCGTTTACTTCCATTGAACGGTCTATCGTTAGACCGTCCAGCTCCCAGAGTCCTCAGTCGGTTGATTTTTCAGATACTTATCTATTTATCCTATTTTTCTGCATTTATCACCGACATGTGTACACGGCCTAGCATTAGACCGTTTCATTCATTGAGTGGTCTACCAGTAGACCGTCTTATCCTGAAGAGTCCAACGCCATGATAGCCGGTCAGTTCGATGGATAATTGGATAATTTCTTATTTTATTTTATTTATCACCGACAGCATTGGACGGTCTAGTAGCAGACCATGTAATTGTCTGGGTGGCCTATCGCGCGACCGTGTACATGATCGAAACCTGTGGATTATTTGGATTTTCTCTCTCTATCCGTGATTTAACCTCCACCTTCCTCCGCCATTTTCTCTGCGGTTTCTCAACCAAATGGGGTGCCGTTCGATCCTAGTGGAAGATAATAGGATTATCTACGAATTTTATTTTGTAATCTCGGGTTAATATCCACTGGAAAATCCAATTTTGAGGTTAGACTTTTAGGGCTCTATAAATAGAACCGCTAGTCTAAGCTTGAAAGGGAGGAGATCCAATGTCGACGGCGAAGCCCTGTCGAAATCCTGAGCAAACTGTAGCCAGGAGGGAGGCTTTCTACATCCTTCTAAGCCTCAGGTTCAAGAAGTAGTCCATTGTTTTGAGTCGTAGTCTTGGTGTTTAGTCTTTAGTTCACCCATTGCATGCTTCTTTTCATCATCTTCTCCCCACGTTTTTCACTTGTTCACATCATTTTACACACTTCCTATTGTTTTGACGCCCTATAGGGGTTTAAAAACCTCCCAGGTATCGCCCATCCCATGTTATTACGTTTATTTTCCATTCTTTTCTATAGTTACTACACTTCCTAGGGCTAATTTGGGTTGCATTTTCGTGTTTTCCATGTTGTTTTGCGGGTCAGCATCACAGCACGAGGCCCATCCCCTCTGGCCGGCCGGAAGGGGTGGAGGATCAAGTCCTACATCTCGAAGTTTCGCAGAATCATACGGTCTTCGTTCGTCGGCTTAGAAGTGTATACGGCCCATATCTGACCATGCAACGCCTTCCTGCGGCCGTCTGCGAACCGTTCTGTCTCCTGACCCGTGTTTGTCCCGCTTCCTTCTTTAGCACTATGAGCTGTCTATCGAGCGGCCGTGCCATTCCTTGAGCAGTTCGTCCTGGACCGTGTACTACTGCAGCGCTGCATCTTGGGCGAGTGCTTTCTCCCTTTCCAAGGTACGTAGTACTCTCCAGTACCCGTGCCTTGGTGGCGATCACGATCATACACACACACCTCTCCACTTTTTTCCTTCCTCCCTTCATCTTGCTTGTCTTTATATTTTGATTTAGAAAAGGAAGGAAAGAGAAAGAAAGAGGGGGAGGAAAAATGTCAACAGCTGCGTTGATGCAGCTACTTAATGCATCAAGGCAATGTAGCTAACAGACTTTTGAGCAGTTGGGTTTGAAATGCTTGGCCTTTGGTGCATCGATGCTGCGCTTGGATGCTTCGACGTTGTTGGCTTCCAATTGTTGGTTCTGAGCTTAGTGCGTCGATGCACTCCTCTGAAGCGTCGGTGCAGTGTGAAGATAGAACCTTTGGCCAGAGGCTTCGAATGCTGGCTTTTGACTTGGTGCGTTGAGGCAGCTTCTTGGTGCTTCGACGTGGTGTGATTCGCAAACCAGTTTTAAGCTTGATGCTTCGAGGCAGTATTCTGTTGCGTCGAGGAAGAACTCTGGAAATGGCTTCCTTGAGCATCACTACGTCAAGGCCGTTCTTTGTTGCATCGGTGTAGAACTCTTGAAATGACTTCTTTGAGCATTACTGCATCGAGGCCATTCTATGTTGCGTCGATGCTACCTCAACCTCTTATGGTAAGCTCGACACTTGTACTCTTGATCTTTTCTTCTGGAAGTTTCACCTTGTTTCAAGGTGAATTTACCTTGTCATTTCTCATATCTTCCTTACTCTTTTGATACAGCTCCAACAGCCAAAACACCTGCAACTAAGACTTATCTTATTAGCTAATGAACTATATTGTATTGACATCATCAAAACACACAGAATGCAACATTCTCTCTCTTTTTGATGATGGCAACAATATGAGTTATTGAGTCTTATTAGCGCCCAAAATTGAACAATCAAAGATTTGAAAAGAATAGACTAAAACAGAGAAGGAAGGTTTATTTGAGACACCAAAACAACAGACATGATACCAATCAGGACAAAAACAGACATATAAGACTTTTATGATGAGAGGACTCCAAAATTCCATTTTCTCTCCTAACTTCCCAACTTACTCTCCCCCAAACTTTCTCTCCCAACTTACTCTCCCCCTTTGACATCATCAAAACTAATGGGCAGAGAGGGACAAGATGGAAGTGCAAGAGATACCAGATACAGTAAGTTCACAGATTTAGAAAGTATCAGACCCATCTCTTAAGAGAGGAAGTGATAACCAAAATTTGCTTAGATGTTTCAGACTGATAATCCAGAGAGACATAGAGTAGAAAATCTTGTAAATTATCTTCATACAAGAATAAGGAGAGCGAGCAAATTGTCATATCGATGCCTTGAATAAGCTGTCTAAATGTTATACTAGTTAACTTTTCAGAGACTTCTTAAGTGAAAATTTTCTAGCAGTATTGAAGACAAATAAATCACACCATACTTTGCATTGGGGCTTTGAACACTTTTTTGAATGAATTTCTTTTTCCCATTGACCAAAGTGGTTTAACCTACACCTTTTCGCGTGAGGAGACACATTGGTTAGATGTAGGAATCCCCTGTTACTCAGTGTGGTTACCTTAATGCCTCTCTTTTGAGAACAGAGTTAGCAGTAGAGATGTCTTTTTATGTGAGGTACAACACGTCTTAGGTGAAGTGACCCAGTTACTCAACATTCTATGCCATTGCTCTGCCATGGTTGCATTGGCAATATATTTTTAATCAGAGTTAATCTGGCACTTCATGACACAACTCACTTCACTTCATGGTGAAGAATAGTTGGTTTCTTAGTAAACCAAACCATTCCTCTAAATTTTTTTACCCCTTTTTATTTCACTGATGTAGAGAGTTTGAAGACAATACTAAATGTACAGATTTTCAGCTAGAGTTGCCTCCTTATGTTTAAAGTTCAAGCTTTTAGAAGAATTCAGGGCATGATAATCCAACATTGTTCTTAACTCATTAAGACGTATAGGAAGATATTCTTTAGAATCTTTATCTTAGTCTATACAAGATCATAAGACTTAAACTTTTTGACTGAAATTGCAGTTAACAGACTTAAATTTTTAAGGAGGTTCTAAAATTCAAGATATGTGAAAGAACTATATAAGATTCTTAATAATCACAATGTGATCTGACAGACTCCAGAAGAAGGACATACTCCCCCTATGAACTTGACTGCATGGACTCAAGAAGAATGCTTAACCAGACCAAAAGGAATCTCCCCCTAACTACATGAGTCAATTAGCCTTGGAACTTGGTGGAGAACTTAGGTCTATGACCACCTCATGCATAGTGCAGATTTTCAGATAGACATAATCTGCCCTTCTCCTAACACTGTTTTATATACTAAGGATGGTTTAACAATAACAGAAAAGGATGAAGAACACGAAAATGCACAGATGCGTCGACCTGTGATCAGGGTGCATCGATGCAGAGACTATTCACAGGATTACAGATGTGAAGAATTTGAACTGATAGGTCAAGGAGGTGACAACACTGCATCGAGGCAGGCTACAGACTCACAGAAATAATACAGACAAACATGAAATGGGATTCAGAAAATAGAATGGAATTCAAGATAATCTGAAAATACCCAACTCTCTTATCATGGAAGAAAAATTTTCATTATCCAAAGGCTTATTAAATATACCTGCAATTTGATGTGTTGTGCCTACAAGGATTAATTCAAAGTTACCCTTAGAGACTTCATCTCTTATGAAGTGATGTTTGATGTCTATATGCTTAGTTCGTGAATGCAGAACATGATTTTTAGACAGGTTTATTGCACTAGTGTTATCACAGTAAATAGGGGTGCAACCAAGGTCTACTTTGTAGTCGTGGAGCTGGTGTTTTATCCAAATGACTTGAGTACCACAACTCCTTGCAGCTACGTATTCAGCCTCTGTTAGAATGTAAGGCCCAGATACAGAGGGGGGGGTGAATGTATCCCTCTACAAATATAGCCTAATTAAAACTCTAAAGCTCAGTTATGCGGAATTAAAACTGTTGCAGAAATAAACTGAGGAAACTTAGAAGGATCAAAGCAAGATAACAACTCAAGAAGCCCTCAAACGATCCTAAGCAAGCATCTAATGCGCATCAATTAAGTGAACATATAAGAAGATCAAACCACAAGGGACACCAGGATTTTTAGGTGGTTCGGTCAACAGACCTACGTCCACCCCTCACTCCAAACCGGAGTGCGGCTTCCACTAGTAACACTAGCACAGCAGACTCAGTCTGCAACAAATGTTGCCACACAGCTTGACCAGGGGAACAACCTCCCCTCTTCCTCCCAACCGAAGGGAACCACTAGTGACACCAGTCACTAGCAAACTAGAGACGCAAGTCTTTCTTCCTCCAGACCAGGAGGGGACCTACAAGTAGCAACGCTACCTGCACCCGGAGACCCAAGTCTCCCTTCCTCTGAAGCTCAGAGGGAAGCACAAGTGACACTAAGTCACCTGCAAGCCAGAGGTCTCGGACCTCTCTTCCTCCCAACCGGAGGGACCCCTGGACTTGAAACCTACAAGCCCAGAACCGGAGGACGAGCCTCCCTTCCTCTAACCAGAGGGAACCCACAAGTAGCACCCAGCTACTTGCAACCGGAGATGGCAATCTTCCTTCTCCTGAACCAACAGGAGGGACCCCGACCTCTCTACAGAGAATCGGAAATACAAGGTAAAGGGAAAACAATAAAAGATAAAAATCACAGCGACATAAAGCTGGAGAAATGAAAAACACAATGACAAACTGGGTTGGATCTGATCCAAGGTCTAGTGAACAATGAAGCTCCCTTCTTCTTCACAACCTCTCTATCTCACTGTCTCTCTTTCTTTTTCTTCTTCTGCTCTCTTCACTCTTCTTCTGCTCTTCTGCTCACTGCCTCTCTGCAACTCTCTTCTTCTATATTGATCACTTTCTTTCTTTCTAATCTCGATCTCTTTTTCTCTTTTCTTCACTCACACTTGCTCTCACTTGATGGAGGCGGCCTGATATTTATAGCTGCAGCATTTAGGGCGTTATCATCGGATCACGTGCCAGGTGCCAACCTCGACCACGTGCCACTTATCTGCTTCTCGAACAGTACCTGTCACACAGACATAAGAAGGTATCAGATAATGTATAGACTTGGGAATTAACAAACGAGCGTATAGACTTGAGGCCTGATATCAAGTGTATAGACTTGAAGCTTTGAAACCGAGTGTATAGAGTTGAAGGTTAACAATCGAGTGTATAGACTTAGTTGAGTGAGCATGCAGTGTACATACTTGAAAACCCTTCAACAACCTGAGTGTATAGACTCAGAAGCAAAAGCAATGTATATACTTCACATAAGCAGAGCTATGGCATTGTATAGACTTCACGTTGTGAAGCAATGTATACACTTAGCTGAAGACTGCCAGTCGATGTATAGACTTGGCTGAAGCCAAACGCTGAAGCAATGTTCAGACATTGAAGAACACAACGTACAGCAGTGTACAGACTTAGCCAGCAGACTAGTCCGATGTACACACTTGCTCGTTGTTCAGTCTTCATGTACGATGTATGGACTTCAAGTCTAATATGCACAATGTACAGTCTTTGCGAAGGTAGTGCATTGTATAGACTTCAGGTGTGAAGATATTGTGAATGCAGATGCAATGTTTAGACTTCATATTAGAAGGCACTCGTTGTACATACTTGCTGAAGAGAATGCAATGTGCAGACTTTGACTCGATGTATAGACTTCACAACTGATGAATGTAATGCAATGCAATGTATAGACTATGCCTTAGAACAAATATGCATGCTTGAAGAGCATTCAGCAATGTGCAGACTTCAATGCATATGATGCAGCCAATGTATGGACTTTAACCCGAGGATGCATAATGTATAGAGTTCGCCTTTGAAATAAATGTGCAGACTTTGAGGCAGAAGCCACGGCTGTACAGACTTCAGAAGAACAATGCATGAGCAAGCCTAACGGATGTATAGACTTTTAGATGTGTAGACTTTGCCAAAGAGCTGGACAGTGTACAGACTTGAAACAAGGCGAAGTCTGTACAGACTTGAAGATTCACATTGTGTAGACTTTGGCAAGGCAACGTCGGTAAAGCTCCCAATGTACAGACTTTCAAAGCTGATCATAGGTAAAGACTCCAATGTGCAGACTTGGAGTCGCATTGTGGATGTATAGACTTGAATGAACATGGAGTGTATAGACTTGAAAGTCTAAAGGCGATGTACAGACTTGATCTCTAGACCATGGGCTGTACAGACTTCGAGTGAGACAATCAGATGTACAGACTTAGCTTCGTGCAATAGAGCAATGTATAGACTTGCCTAAGACACAGCATGAGACGCTGGCTGAGACGGACGCTGTACAGACTTTGAATGCACTAAGACGCTGAACAAGATGGACCGATGTATAGACTTCTAAATGCTGATGGACTATGTGTGGACTTGGCTTGAGATGCTGCATGAGACGGTGTAGGATGTATAGACATTAAGTCCAATCAGAAGGCTGTGCAGACTGGAGAGACGGACTAGTGTATAGACTTCAATGATGCGTGTAACAGTCCAATGTATAGACTTTGAAGATTGATGCATGTACAGTCCGTTGTACATACTTCCAATGTACAGACTTTATGAAACTCTAGACACTGGATGCTATGAATGTATAGACTTTACAGTGAATGCATATGCCAATGTATATACTTGCATGAGACAGTCAGTGAGACGCTCATCAATGTATAGACTTGAAAGAACTCCAAGCGATGTATAGACTTTGAAAAGGACACGATGCAATGTGTGGACTTGGTGACTCATGCAGACAGACGAGTGTACAGTCTATGCCATGCTCACAGTTAAGCAATGTACCAAGTTCTGAATAAGCAGTTCTAAATGAAGTAAACACATATGACATCAATTTGTCATCATCAAAACACACGTAAACTATGTCATCATCAAAACATAAGTAAACACATATGACATCAAACAATCCAGATAAATGCAATTATGAAATGCACCAAAGCACACACCACACATCCATATTTAAAATGCATCAATAATTCAGATAAGATTTTTAATGAAATATTCATCTGCACCACAAACAGAATTGTATGCATTCAAATGACTTATAGTGTTTGCTATCATCAAAATCACATGGACACAACAATCTCCCCCTTTTTGATGATGGCAATACTATGAGTCTTATGAATGAAATAAATGGAGTATTCAAACTAGACTCATCAAAGTATTCTCCCCCTTTGACTTCATCAAAAAAAAATTTCTTTGATAAACAATATCAGAATCATTTAAATCAATTCTCCCCCTTAGTCAAACGACTTATGCAGTCATGCATATGCAACAAATACTCCCCCTTTGACATGGCAGAAGATATAGAGCTATTGCAGACAAACAAATTGATCAGACAATCTAGCATATTGTCCCCTTATGCATATAGTGTCTCAAACAGACCAGAGTGTTCTGCCCTTATGATCCATGATGCAAGAGAAATCTACAAGGATGAACTCTGGTTATCCAAAAAAAATTCTGAGAGTTGTGCGTCACATAAAAGGGAACCAATGTCAATCAAAATACATTGATAGAGGGTAATATGATCAGAAACGTTTTGAAGGTTGAAACCAATTGAGATGATAGGAGAATATCAACAAAAACACAGGGACACTCAAGAATGCTGACTAGATTTCTCCCTTTAAGAAAGACACTCCACAAGACTGGAAAGCTCCCCCTGATTAGATGATGGAGTGAAGCCAATTGATATAGTGAAGTGATGAGCATCTATCAGCAAAACACAGACTGTAATCACAGTGAATAAATGAGGAAGACATATTTTCATTAGCACACCAAATTCATAAATCTTTGTAAACGAATTTCATATTCTTCAATCATAATAGATTATGAATGAGTTTAAACTGACCTTCATGATTTAAGAGAGATGTATTCAAAGTTTATCAAGAAAATTCAATACTCATATCTGAAACACCTTTTAATAAAGGTGAACCAACAACTCATTTGATATTCATGTTTAACCTCCTTCCATCTTACTCATTTAAATTCAGTAACTCCTATGGAAAATACACAAGATCATATTGAGATTAAATAGAAATAAATGAGATTGAGCTTGTCTTTAGATTTTCAGAATTTTCTGATACCAATTGAGCAGCACTTATTTTTCCTGAGCAATTTTGGTTCAGTCAACACCTTTTTACATAAGGCACAACACGTCTTAGGTGAAGTGACCCAGTTACTCAATGTGACAACCGTATTACCTCTCAAGAGAACAGAGTTAGCAATGGAGTATCTTTTTACATGAGGAGACACCTTGATCAGAGGCCAGAATCCCCAGTTACTCAACACAACCATGCCATTGCTCTGCCAGATTTTCAAGCATTTTGAAAAGAGGTAACTATGGCACTTCATGACATGGGCTTACTCTATTTCATTGATAGAAAATCCAGTTTCTCTGTGACCAAAGTCATTGCTCTAGCTAAATTTTAACTGTTTTCATATTCTTCAAACAAAGCTCAGTACACTTGAAATGATTAAGAACAATACTTTCTACATGTATTTTAACCAAAGAAGGTCATGTCTTTTAAAATTTCAGATTTCAGAAAGTTTTGCATGAAATTCATGAGGCAGTTGGTTAAGACTTATTAAGCATGATGATTTAGATATTTTCAAGTCTTTTACATCAAAACTTAGAAAATACATTAGGCTTAAATCAATTTGATTTATCAAAATATTCTTAAGCCAGTATAATAGAATATTCTTCTTTTCAGAATGTCTGATTTATGTCTAGGGTGCACTGACTAAATCTTTCCTCATTCGGCTGAATCAATGGCATTGTCAAGAGAGATTAGCAGAGAGCAATTCTGATACCAATAGTTGAGAGAATTGAGCAATTCAGAAGCAAGCCTTAAAGACTAAAATTCAGTCAGATTAGCTTGGGCCAGTCTTGACAAGATATGAAGAAATGTGTATGATAGTAACAAGTTATCAATTGAATTCATAGTAGACAGAATCAATGGAGCTACATCAGTGTAGACAACAGAGAATTCAAGTGAACCACACATTTGCCAAGAATGGATCAGATTGCTAGACAGAAGGAGTTCAAGAGGTAAAGAGGTGAATCAGGAATGCTCCCCCTATCTAAATGCAATGAATCATTTTTTTTTAATGTAAGGAAATGCAATTGCAACTAACTACATGTATGCATTCAGCAAATGAGATTATCATGATTATGCAAGCATCAATCAAACTCCCCCTTACAAAGTGTATGATATGCAATTAACATATATGCACACAGCTCATAGTACAAGCAAGAAAGCCTACAAAGCTCAATGCAAGAGTCAAATCAAATAAAAAGCATGTATGCATGAAACTATGACTTATCAGCTCAACCATAAATTTCATTTGAACAGATTTGAGAAATTTACCTGAATGAGGTTTTATCAACTTGGGTGCCTTGGTTTATTTCCCCCTTTTTATTCTTCAGTCCAAGGCACTCCTGCAAAATATTGATCATTTTGATCCTGCAGGAACCCAAGCAGCTTTGGGTCCTGCCTTACCTCTAGCAGGTATTCTAAACATTTTCATAGCAACATTATCATCAAATTTCATCAGTGAACAGTCATCCATAGAATGTCCAAATTTTCCACAGTATCTACATGAAATGGCTGGTTTTTGGTTCTTATGATGCATATTAACAGCAAGGTGATGTTTATAAACATGTTCATAAGATTTTCTGTTATATGCATGAGCAGTTTGATGCTTGTTCTTAACCATCCAACATTCAGCAGATTTATGGCCTGGCTTCCCACAGTAATGGCATGAAATTTTCACAAATGATTTTTCAGGGAATTTGACAAAATGGGGATAAACATAGTTCTTTTAAACATACCAACAGTCCTTGACTGTATGCCCATTTTTCCCACAGTGGGAGCATGCAAAAGAATTTCTTCTATGAAAACTATTTTTACCCTAAGTGGATCTAAACCAGCACTCAGCAGCCTTGTGCCCAGGCTTATTGCAGTTGAAACACACAATGTGCTGACTAGAATTGTGTTTGGATCCATATGGACCATGAACATGAATGGGGGACTTGGCATGCTGTTTATTGTCTTCTTTCATGATAAAACATTCACTCATGAGATGACCATGCTTCCCACAATAATAACATGAAGCATCAGGCTTCCTAGCAACATGGTTTCTATCAAAAGAGTTTCTAGAATGTAAAGTTCCACTAGCATGCTCATCCTTTAACATCAATCCACAATCCTCCATTATGTGACCTCCTTTTCCATAATAATAACATGACCCCTTTTTAATGTGAGTGTGTGAGAGATCATGTGAATTGTGTGCAGTCTTCTTTATAACAACAGGAGTGTCTTTTTCCTTTTTCTGTGAATTTTCACTCTTTTTCAGTTTTTGAGTTTGTTCCACAGTTTTGGGTTTTACAGTGGACTTTTGTGCAGTGAATTAAAAAATAGAAGGACCAGCAGTTGTGTTTTGATCAGAAGCTTTTACAAACACAGTTGAAGTTTTATTGCTATTGATCCTTTCGTTTGTTGAACTGTAACCCAGTCCCTCTCTCTGAAAGCTAACATTATTTCCAAGAAGCTTATTCAGATTGTCCTTTCCTTTGACAAATTTTGACAAAGAATATTTCAAGTCTTGAATTTTAGAATTTAAGCCACAAGTATTAGCTTCATATTTGGACAAATCTGTTTCACAGGAAATGAGTTGTTGATGCAAGGCATCATTCAAACTTTTGAGTTTTTCAACTTCCTGTTTTAGCTTTGTTTCATTGTCAACTTCAGATAGGGACTTATATAGATCATCAACTTCTTGTTGAAGGGATGTGATAGTGAGCTCATAATTAGCTACCTGCTCTTCACAGCATTTGACATTTCCACTCAGCATTAGGTTGATGGCTTTTAGACTCTCAATTTCTTGTTCAGCATTCATCAACCTATCAGAATTATCTATGCTCACACCCTTGCCTTTTTCAATTGTCAATAGCCTATCTGACAGTTGGGTGTTTAGTTGATTTAGCTTGTTGATTTCCTCTTTCAATTTCCTATTTTTCTCTAGGAGATCATCATCAAACATCCAATCATCTAAAGAAGACTGACATTCATAAAAGTTTTCCTGTTGTTTCTCAGATTGAGGTTTGTTGAGATTTTTCTGAAGCTCTAGATTCATTATTCTATCAGCCTCCATTTTTTCAGAAATCAATCTATTTTCTTTTTCAAGACTCATCAATTTGTGTTCAAATTCCTTGGACTGGTTTTTGAGTCTTTCATTTTCAGATTTCATATCTTCAGCTTCAGTTTTCTTTTCTAGCAATGATTTGTTTTCTTCTTTCAGAGATTTGATTAAATCCTTTTAAAGTTTATCATCAGAATCAAATTCATTTATCAAGTCTCTTAAAGCTGCACAAGCATTGCAAGCATTTTCAGATTTCATTTTCTCAAGTTCAGAGTTGACACACTCTAATTCTCTCACCAAATTTTCATTCTGAACTACGTTATAGTGATGAACCTGATCATCAATTAAACTAAGCCTCTCCTTTAGTTCAGAAATTTCACAAACAAGCTCCTGATTCTCCTTTTTGTGTAAACCAATTTGTTTCACAAGGGTTTGTTTTTCAGATTTCAAATGATCTAGATCTGTAGTAATAGAATCGAAATCTTGTAGTTGTCTTCTAAAAATTTCATTTTCAGTTTTTAGAATTTCAGGGCTTTCACCTCGAGATTTAGCATTCTCATGATTCTTTAGCTCCTTTTTCATACCTTTATACTTCTTCCCTAGTTTTTTATAGGATCTTGTCAGATTGACATAGGCATCTTCCCAGTCATCTAAAGAAAAATTCTCGAAAGGGTTTACCTCCTCATCATCCTGTTCTTCAGATTCATCTTGATCACTGCCATGGTTGCTCTTGTTAGCCATCAGGCAGCTGTCCTCATCTCCCCTCTGAGCTAGCTTCAGCTCATCCAGAATGTCCTTAGCGGACCTGCAGTCATAAAAACAAGAATGTAGAGCCTTGTCAGTGGCTTCTTTCATTAATTTCAAAACTTTCTGATTCTCTTCATTTCTCGATCTGTGACTTTTAGTCCATTTGGACTTTTCCTTTGGCAGTCTGTGAGGACCATGTGAGATTAACTTCCACAGATCCGGATTCATCAAATTCACATAGTTATGTAGACTGCTAACCCATGAGTTAAAGTTAGAGCCATTGAAAACCGGTGGAGACCCCATTGATTAATTCGGTAAACAGATTAATGCAGCAGATAGTAGAATCAGAAATGCACCAAGGACAGCAGGATCCTCTGCAGATCGTTGGATATGATTAGTCAGAGAACTGCTCTGATACCAATTGTTAGAATGTAAGGCCCGGATACAGAGGGGGGGGGGTGAATGTATCCCTCTACAAATATAGCATAATTAAAACTCTAAAGCTTAGTTATGCAGAATTAAAACTGTTGCAGAAATAAATTGAGGAAACTTAGAAGGATCAAAGCAAGACAATAACTCAAGAAGCCCTCAAACGATCCTAAGCAAGCATCTAATGCGCAGCAATTAAGTGAACATATAAGAAGATCAAATCACAAGGGACACCAGGATTTTTAGGTGGTTCGGTCAACAGACCTACGTCCACCCCTCACTCCAAACTGGAGTGAGGCTTCCACTAGTAACACTAGCATAGCAGACTCAGTCTGCAACAAATGCTGCCACACAGCTTGACCAGGGGAACAGCCTCCCCTCTTCCTCCCAACCGGAGGGAACCACTAGTGACACCAGTCACTAGCAAACCAGAGACGCAAGTCTCTCTTCCTCTAGACCAGGAGGGGACCTACAAGTAGCAACGCTACCTGCACCCGGAGACCCAAGTCTCCCTTCCTCTGAAGCTCAGAGGGAAGCACAAGTGACACTAAGTCACCTGCAAGCCAGAGGTCTCGGACCTCTCTTCCTCCCAACCGGAGGGACCCCTGGACTTGAAACCTACAAGCCCAGAACCGGAGGATGAGCCTCCCTTCCTCTAACCAGAGGGAACCCACAAGTAGCACCCAGCTACTTGCAACCGGAGATAGCAATCTCCCTTCTCCTGAACCAACAGGAGGGACCCCGACCTCTCTACAGAGAATCGGAAATACAAGGTAAAGGGAAAACAATAAAAGATAAAAATCACAGCGACATAAAGCTGGAGAAATGAAAAACACAATGACAAACTGGGTTGGATCTGATCCAAGGTCCAGTGAACAATGAAGCTCCCTTCTTCTTTACAACCTCTCTATCTCACTATCTCTCTTTCTTTTTCTTCTTCTGCTCTCTCGATCTGGCTCTCAGCTTTCTCTATCTCTTCTTTCTCTTCTGCTCTTCTTTCTTCTTCTGCTCTCTTCACTCTTCTTCTGCTCTTCTGCTCACTGCCTCTCTGCAACTCTCTTCTTCTATATTGATCACTTTCTTTCTTTCTAATCTCGATCTCTTTTTCTCTTTTCTTCACTCACACTTGCTCTCACTTGATGGAGGCGGCCTGATATTTATAGCTGCAGCATTTAGGGCGTTATCATCGGATCACGTGCCAGGTGCCAACCTCGGACCACGTGCCACTTATCTGCTTCTCGAACAGTACTTGTCACACAGACATAAGAAGGTATTAGATAATGTATAGACTTGGGAATTAACAAACGAGTGTATAGACTTGAGGCCTGATATCAAGTGTATAGACTTGAAGCTTTGAAACCGAGTGTATAGAGTTGAAGGTTAACAATCGAGTGTATAGACTTAGTTCAGTGAGCATGCAGTGTACATACTTGAAAACCCTTCAACAACCTGAGTGTATGGACTCAGAAGCAAAAGCAATGTATATACTTCACATAAGCAGAGCTATGGCATTGTATAGACTTCACGTTGTGAAGCAATGTATACACTTAGCTGAAGACTGCCAGTCGATGTATAGACTTGGCTGAAGCCAAACGCTGAAGCAATGTTCAGACATTGAAGAACACAACGTACAGCAGTGTACAGACTTAGCCAGCAGACTAGTCCGATGTACACACTTGCTCGTTGTTCAGTCTTCATGTACGATGTATGGACTTCAAGTCTAATATGCACAATGTACAGTCTTTGCGAAGGTAGTGCATTGTATAGACTTCAGGTGTGAAGATATTGTGAATGCAGATGCAATGTTTAGACTTCATATTAGAAGGCACTCGTTGTACATACTTGCTGAAGAGAATGCAATGTGCAGACTTTGACTCGATGTACAGACTTCACAACTGATGAATGTAATGTAATGCAATGTATAGACTATGCCTTGGAATAAATATGCATGCTTGAAGAGCATTCAGCAATGTGCAGACTTCAATGCATATGATGCAGCCAATGTATGGACTTTAACCCGAGGATGCATAATGTATAGAGTTCGCCTTTGAAACAAATGTGCAGACTTTGAGGCAGAAGCCACGGCTGTACAGACTTCAGAAGAACAATGCATGAGCAAGCCTAACGGATGTACAGACTTCTAGATGTGCAGACTTTGCCAAAGAGATGGACAATGTACAGACTTGAAACAAGGCGAAGTCTGTACAGACTTGAAGATTCACAGTGTGTAGACTTTGGCAAGGCAACGTCGGTAAAGCTCCCAATGTACAGACTTTCAAAGCTGATCATAGGTAAAGACTCCAATGTGCAGACTTGGAGTCGCATTGTGGATGTATAGACTTGAATGAACATGGAGTGTATAGACTTGAAAGTCTAAAGGCGATGTACAGACTTGATCTCTAGACCATGGGCTGTACAGACTTCGAGTGAGACAATCGGATGTACAGACTTAGCTTCGTGCAATAGAGCAATGTATAGACTTGCCTAAGACACAGCATGAGACGCTGGCTGAGACGGACGCTGTACAGACTTTGAATGCACTAAGACGCTGAACAAGACGGACCGATGTATAGACTTCTAAATGCTGATGGACTATGTGTGGACTTGGCTTGAGATGCTGCATGAGACGGTGTAGGATGTATAGACATTAAGTCCAATCAGAAGGCTGTGCAGACTGGAGAGACGGACTAGTGTATAGACTTCAATGATGCGTGTAACAGTCCAATGTATGGACTTTGAAGATTGATGCATGTACAGTCCGTTGTACATACTTCCAATGTACAGACTTTATGAAACTCTAGACACTGGACGCTATGAATGTATAGACTTTACAGTGAATGCATATGCCAATGTATATACTTGCATGAGACAGTCAGTGAGACGCTCATCAATGTATAGACTTGAAAGAACTCCAAGCGATGTATAGACTTTGAAAAAGACACGATGCAATGTGTGGACTTGGTGACTCATGCAGATAGACGAGTGTACAGTCTATGCCATGCTCACAGTTAAGCAATGTACCAAGTTCTGAATAAGCAGTTCTAAATGAAGTAAACACATATGACATCAATTTGTCATCATCAAAACACACGTAAACTATGTCATCATCAAAACATAAGTAAACACATATGACATCAAACAATCCAGATAAATGCAATTATGAAATGCACCAAAGCACACACCACACAGCCATATTTAAAATGCATTAATAATTCAGATAAGATTTTCAATGAAACATTCATCTGCACCACAAACAGAATTGTATGCATTCAAATGACTTATAGTGTTTGCTATCATCAAAAGCACAGGGACACAACAGCCTCTGCAATGGAGAGGGCAACAGAATGCTATTTCTTGGATGCCTAAGAAACTAAACACCCACCTAAGAATTGACAAAAACCACTTGCGCTTTTCCTATCTAACTTGCAGCCAACATAGTTTGCATCAGTGTAAGAAATCAAATCTAATGTGTGTGATGCAGGAAACCAAAGTCCTAGCTTATGTGTGCCTGATATATATCTGAAAATTCTTTTAACAGCAGCAAGATGAGATTCTGTATGTCTAGATTGAAATCTAGCACACATGCATACACTGAATTGGATGTCAGGTCTAGAGGCAGTAAGGTAAAGGAAAAAGCCAATCATACCTCTGTAAAGTTTTGCATTTACTTCTTTACCTAATTTATTAGCATCCAAGGAAACATTCGTACCTATTGGTGTGCCTATGTGCTTCAATTTGTCCATTCCAAATCGTTTCAGAATTTCCATTGTATATTTGGTTTGACTGATGAAGCAGCCATCCTTCATCTGATGTACCTGTAGACCAAAAAAGTATTTTAGTTCACCAACCAAGCTCATTTCAAATTCATTAGACATTAGATTTGCAAATTTTTGTCACATAGTTCAGTGCAAGTTGATCCAAAGATAATATCATCTACGTATACCTGAACTATGATGAGTTGGTGTTTCAAATTTTTTGTAAAGAGAGTTTGGTCCACGTTACCTTTGTTGTAGCCCTTGGTGAGTAGAAATTCTATCAGCCTATCATACCAAGCCCGAGGGACCTGCTTCAATCCATACAAAACTTTATTTAATCTAAAGACATGATTAGGCACAGATAATTCAAAACATGGGAGTTGCTCAACATAAACATCCTCTTTTATAAACCCATTTAAGAAAGCACTTTTTACGTCCATTTGATGAAGTTTAATGTTGTTTGAGCAAGCAAATGCTAGCAATATTCTGATTGCTTCCATCCTAGCAACTGGTGCATAGGATTCATCAAAGTCCACCCTAAATTCCTAATTATAGCCCTTGGCCACCAACCTAGCTTTGTTTCTAGATATTATTCCATCTTCATTCACCTTATTTCTAAAGACCCACTTAGTTCCTATGACATACACATTTTCTGGTCTGGGAACTAAATTCCAGACTTTATTCCTTTCAAATTGACCCAATTCTTTGTTCATAGCATTTATCCATGACTCCTCTTTTAAAGTTTCTTCAATTGTTTTGGGTTCAATTTGTGAAACTAAAGGTACTAGATCTTGATTATTGACTTCTTGACGAAAAGATCAAGTCCTTAGGGGATCATGCAGATTTCCTATTATGTTATGTTCAGGATGATCTTTTAGAAATCTGATATTGTTTGAGGACTCACCTTGCTCGGCTGACTCACCCTGCACTGGGTCATTTTGTACAGCTGGTTCATTTGTTTCCTCATTCAGCTTATCCTCCAGAAATTCTCCATCATCTCTTGATTTCCTGTCATCATTATTCATGTCAGTAGAATTGAATGTTTCATCAAATATGACATGAGGAGATTCTTCTACTGTTTGGTCAGAATTGTTAAAGACCCTGTATGCCCTTGATAATTTAGAATATCCTAGGAAAATCCCTGGGATACTCTTGGCTTCAAATTTGTCTAAGTCCTTTTTATCATTGTTATGAATGAAACACTTAGAACCAAAGATCTTAAAATAAGCCAAGTTAGGTCTCTTACCTTTAAGCAGTTCATATGGAGTTTTCTTATGGACAGGTCTTACCATGGCCCTGTTAATTATATAACAGGCTGTGTTTGCAGCTTCTGCCCAAAATCTTTATGGTAGTTGACTTTCAATAAGTATTGTTCTTGCCATCTCCACGATCGTTCTATTTCTTCTTTCCACTATACCATTTTGCTCTAGGGTCCTGGGAGAAGAAAACCTGTGAGTAAGTCCCTTTTATTTACAGAAATATCAAAATAGTGTATTTTCAAATTCCCCCCCATGATCAGATTGAATGGCACAGATTCTGTGCTTATCTTCTTGCTTTATTTTATTAAAGAAGTGTTGGAATTCCTGAAATGCATCACTTTTGTGAGGCAAGAAAAATATCCATGCAAATCTAGTAAAATCATCCATAATTACATACCCAAATCTTTTGCCATTGAAACTTTGGGTTCTTGTGAGACCAAATAAGTCCATGTGTAAGAATTCTAGTGGTCTAGATGACATGGATTCTAATCTTGTTTTGAAGGATTTTCTTGTTTGTTTTCCTTGTGCACATGCATCACAAATTTTTGCATTTGATTTAAATTGAAGCTTGGGTAGACCTCTAACTAAATCATGCTTGACCAATTTATTTAAAGTGCTGTAACTGGCATGACCCAACCTCATGTGCCAATAGAAGGCATTATTGTCTAGGTTGGCAGACAAACAAAGATTAGATGAAGAGTTTTCATCCAAGTCTACTATGTAGACATTATTGACTCTGTGTCCTAAGAATTTTACTGAGTCAGAATTTATTTCAAAGATTTTGCATGCATGGTTATCAAAAATAACTTCGTGACCCTTGTCATAGAGTTGACTAATGATTAACAGGTTATGCTCAAGTCCATCAACAAGTAAAACCTTTTCAATGGTGTTTGAGGGAAACTTACCAATGGTGCCTGAACCAACTATCTTACCCTTGTTTTTCCCTCCAAACTTAACCATTCCTCCTCCCTTCATCTCCAGCTTGCTAAACTTGGTTTGATCTCCTGTCATGTGCCTCAAACAGCCATTGTCTAAATACCACCTATTTTACATGGCTATCAGGCCGACCTGCAAGCAATTTATGCAGAAAATTTTGGAACCCAAGAAAAGTTGGGTCTAGATACATCATTCAAACCCTTCAGCAAATTTTTTGGGATCCAAACCTGTCTAACAATTTTCTTCTGACTGTTGTTGAATTTCTTGTTTCCAGGATTAACAGATTTGGAGTTTGCAAGATTTGGGTTTGGTTTTACTTGAGCTTTGTTAGACACATGTTTATTCCACCTACTTCCAAAGTGATTTGTGGGGTACCTCATGAAACTCTTCTGACTTTGGAAGGTGTGCTTATTAAAATATCTTTGAGAATAATCAAGATGTGACTAGTGTGTCTTGTCGTTATTCACATTTCTGTATTTCTTTGAGCTTCTGTTCTGGTTAGGGTGCATCGACCTATGGTGTTGGCTGCATCGATGCATCTTAACTTGAAGGCTAATTTTAGCTCTGTCGGGAACATGGTGACTCGACTCACCGCTTGCGCTGAGTCGATGCATGGCCGTTTTAACTGTTTGATTACCCTAAATTTTGGTTGGTTGTCCAGTGGGGTTTGTTAAACTGGCTTTTATGAATTTCATCATCTTTGGTTGCTGGACATGTTTGTTGCTGTTTGAACTGGATGAGGTGTCCAGTTTCTCTTTACCTTTCTCTTGACCGAAGGTCACTGTTTTGAATTCAAAAGGCTTTTTGCTTGAGGGATCATATCCCAATCATTCTTTATTGAAATTATTTTCATACCTAGCATGGTATCTAGATTTGTCTTTCCCTGAACAAAATTTTCAAGCATGGCTTGTTTATCATTTAATTCCTTTTCAAGCTTCTCGCATTGTTTTTGAATTTCAGAATTTGTATTCCTGACAACTTCTCTCGGTTGTTAATTCTTTTTCCTTCTGGATTTCCTGAAATTTTATTTTGAAATCATCGAGGTGTTTCATAACCTCCTCATTGTCAGTTTTCAGGTTATCATGGTCAATTTTCAGCAGATTCAATTCTTCAACCTTTGTTTTAAGTTTTTCATTTTCCTCTTTAACAGAAGTTTGATCCTGAATAACATTGTTCAATTTTCTCTTCATCATTTTGTACTCCTTGGTTTGACAATTGAATTTACTTAACAGATCGGCATATGCATCTTCCCAATCATCAATTGAATATTTTTCAAAGGGATTGCTTATCTCTTCATCACTGTTGGCCATAAGGCATAGCCCTTGTTCTTCTTCATCTGAGGTTTCACCTTCGATGTCTTCTTCTTCATCGCTCCATGTACAAACCATGGCCTGAGGCTTTTTTTTCTAAGCTTTGAAGTTCTTCCTCATCAACTCGGGGCAGTCTCCTTTCATGTGACCTGGCTTTTTGCAATGATAACAAGTAATTTTGTCAGAATTTTTGTTCTTATCAGATTTAAAGTTAGAATTCTTACCAGTCTGCTGTGGCCTTTTTTCCCTGAAGGTCTTACCTCTGGTTCTTAAGAACCTTTGGAACTGTCGAGTCAACATAGCTTGTTGAGCATCATCTAGATCAGAGAAGTTCTCATACTCTTCACTACTCTCTCCACTACTTCGAGACACTTTGAGAGCTATAGTTTTTCCCTTCTCGTTTTCTTCCACACTTCTCTTGAGATTAATCTCACATGTCATCAATGATCCCATCAGCTCTGTCACTATCATAGTGGATAGATCCCTGGATTCTTCTATCACAGTGGCTTTCATGTGCCACGCAGGGGTTAGGGACCTAAGAATATTCCTAACTAGGTCACTTTCCTGAAATTGTTTCCTTAGAGCCTTAAGACTGTTAGTGATCAGTGAGAGCCTCGCATACATCTCGGATATACTTTCATCATGCTTAATCTTAAACAGTTCATAATCATAGGTGAGCATGTTTACCTTAGTTGCTCTCACCTAGGACGTTCCATCATAGATCAGCTCCAGCTCGTCCCACATCTTCTTGGCAGTTTTACAAGTTGAGATCCTAGAATATTCCTCTGGATGCACGGCACACTGCATGATGTTCAGAGCTGTCCAGTTGACGGTTGACAAACAAATTTGTTCCCTGGTCCATGCGTTTTCATCTTCAGAGAGTTCAAATGGACCGCTGGTGACAACTCTCCACAGCTCATGACTTTAAGCTCGCAAGAACACCTCCATCCTGTTCTTCCACTATAAATAGTTAGCACCATCGAAAAATGGGAGTCTATTAATCGAATGCCCTTCAGCTATGAAGCTGCGAGCATTGCTAGTTCCAGGTCTTCCCTAGTCGTTGGACCACATTGTGGGAAACCCGCTTTGATACCAATTGATAGAATTAGAGTGAAAGATCTAGAAGGGGGATGAATAGATCTAACCCCAAACCCAACCAAATTAAAATCCAAGTGATAAACTATCAATTTGTGCTAAAAGGAGAATCAATTCAAATACAAGCACTGGATCAGATAAAGGATCAACAAGCTTATGTGCATATGATATAGAAAGACTTAGATCGCGCACACAAGAATATCAACAATGAGAACACTCACTCAGCAACCGAACATGCAAGCAACGACTAACATCGATACGAGGCGGAGGTTTGATCCAAGGAACTTCTCTCACAAGGGGCAACTTTCCAGATAGGCCTAACCTATCTTTCCAACTATGACTTTTGATATATCGATTAGTCGAAGTGAAACAAGCAGAATAACTAGCTAAGCAAACCACACAATGGACAAGAGGATTTTTTAGGTGGTTCGATTGCGATCTTCAATCTCCATCCACCCCCACTCTGCAGAGTGAGGATTCCTTGCACAAAGCAAATCACATGCAGACTCAGTCTGTAAACAAAGGCTGAATCCACTGCTTGATACCCAAGGGAGACAAATCCCTTGAACCTCGATCCTGCTTCCAGCAGAGATCGAACCCACTGCACAATGCAGTACCCAGAGGACCGATCCTCCCTTCTTCTGATTTCTCAGAAGGAACCTCGGAGACGATTCTCCCTTCCTCTGTCTGCATAGAGGGAAACAACCTGGAGACTATGTCTCTCTTCTTCTAAAATCTCAGAACGAACAACCTGGAGACTATGTCTCCCTTCTTCTGAAATCTTAGAAGGAACATAAACAAAAGAAATTTCGATCTGAATTGAGAAGAACGGAAACGAAAAACAAAAGACAACTGAAGAGAAAAACAAGCGTAGCTTTGAACGTTGATTCAAGAGCTTAAGAAACTCGGGATCAATCCTCTCTCCCCTAGGCTGCAATCTCTTCTATCTTTCTCTTCTATCTTTCTCTTCTCTTTCTTTCTCTTTGGCTCTCTCTATTTTCTCAATGAAAGCATCTTTTCTCTCTTGAGTTCGCAGGGAATGTAGCAACGTCTCTTGTTTTGATCGGCTCTTATATATAGCAGAGAAATCGTCCCTTCCAGGATAGAAAATTGATCCATAGCCAGAATAATTCATTGGTCCAGGTGGCAAAAAATATTCTGTCACTTTTTATCCTTCCAGAACTCAGCCACGTGTATTGGATTGCACGTCAAAAGGCTTTAGGTCGTTGGCACGTGATCTACTTGATTCTCATGTTTTTGAGAATTAAATGAAGTTGTGTTGATGCAGCTACTTAATGCTTTGAGGTAGTGTAGCTAAGAGACTTTTGAGAAGTTGGCTTCAAAATGCATGGCCTTTGGTGCGTTGATGCAGTGCTTGGATGCTTCGACATTGTTGGCTTCCAATTGCTGGTTCCGAGCTGAGTGTGTCGATGCACTCCTCTGAAGCGTCGGTGCAGTGTGAAGATAGAACCTTTGGCCAGAGGCTTCGAATGCTGGCTTTTGACTTGGTGCGTCGATGCAGCTTCTTGGTGCTTCGACGTGGTGTGATTCACAAACTAGTTTTAAGCTTGATGCATCGAGGCAGTATTCTGTTGCATCGAGGCAGAACTCTTGAAATGGCTTCCTTGAGCATCACTACGTCGAGGCCGTTCTTTGTTGCATCGGTGTAGAACTCTTGAAATGACTTCTTTGAGCATTACTACATCGAGGGCATTCTCTGTTGCGTCGATGCTACCTCAACCTCTTATGGTAAGCTCGACACTTGTACTCTTGATCTTTTCATCTGGAAGTTTCACCTTGTTTCAAGGTGAATTTACCATGTCATTTCCCAGATCTTCCTCACTCTTTTGATACAGCTCCAACAGTCAAAACACCTGCAACTAAGACTTATCTTATTAGCTAATGAACCATATTGTATTGACATCATTAAAACACACAGAATGCTACAGGACTCAATCATGATATGCAATGAACACATGCAGACATACAAATGATGACTCATCAATAATATTCTCCCTCTTTGACATACAAACACTCTCTCCCCCTTTGACATCAGCAAAACATGAGGGGCGTTGTAGAGCGAGCAGTGTAGAGTATGAGATGTGGAGAAAATCTCAGAAGAAAGATTCAAGACTAAGACACATTGGAGGAAATGACTAGATTAGCTCCCAAAACAGATATCTCCCAGCACACAAGCATGTCATGGTAGTAGAGTATGAATTGATGGATTAAAATCAATAACTTTTAGAAGTATTAGAATTCAAGAAACTGACAAGAAAGTGCTCACTCAAGATTACTAGAGCTGATGCACAAATGTGAACCGAAGTCCTGGATAATCCCCGTTCAATCTAACTCATTGAGATCCAGTGACTTTTCAGGATTAACTACCTGTAGGTTGGTAGAAAGGTAGGTAGGTGGAAGCCGCACGATGGTGTGTGCGGCTCCTCCCTCTTCCAAACTACTGCTATGGACTACAGTGTAAAGATTAGAAAAATAGAAATAATGTGATCGCCAGATACCTATACCTGGGCCTCACAGGGGTAAGATGATCGTGGACGCCTTAGGAACGGGAGATGGTGGGTTCTTCTGTCCTCGCTCTCGGCCGGCCAAGAACAAGGAGCCCTGTGCGTCGATGATGAAGTTCCTGCAAATTAATCAGCAAACAAAGTGAACAAACCCATTAGACTGTGATTATGTAGTATATGATCAAACTATAGGAAGAAACATGCAAATGGGGGTGATCATACCGGGAAGGGAGGGGAGAGGAGGGATGGCCGAGACTTTCGACCATCCGCCTTCCCTATGTTTTGGGATTTGAAAACTTCTTTAGGAAAAGGGATCTAGGCAAGTCTAATATGCATGAAATGCAGTAAAATGGAATAGAAAGCAGCAAAATGGAGGACAAGGGAGAGGAAAGACAGGGTTTGCCCGTCAACCAATAGGAGGGCGGCCAGCTTTGTGGCCGCTCAAGGGTGGTGGGCGGCCATGTCGATGGCCGCCCCCTGCAACTGGGTTCGTCCACAGCGGAGCTCTCCAACGGAGGGTTTTGCTATTAGGGGAAGGTCAGGGAAGGCGCTCTCGTCCTCACAGCTCTCTCTCTGAGCTCCCAGGAACTAGCCTCCTCTCCTCCTCCCGAAAATGTCCAACCTCCGGAAGTGTCCACCTCTCTCAGTCAAAGTCCCCCCCTCCGAGATGGTTCACGATTGGGTTTTGTATGTGGGGAATTTCTCTCTATCAAAATCATTTGAAAATAGATTACGTGAAAGCTACGTGGGTCTCGAACCTCCCAGAGTGGGAGCAATTTCGGAGAACGTGCCGAGAGTGGGTAGAACGTGGGGTTGACGGACAGCTGACAAGAGACGGCCAAAGCTCTGGCCGTCCAAAGGAGCTGGGCCGCCAGGTTGATGGCCTTCTTGAGGGGCTGGGCGGCCAACAGTCTGGCCACCTTGAAGGGGCTGGGCGGCCAGGTCTCTGGTCGCCCTGGGTCCTGGGCGGCCAGCACCTTGGCCGCCTAGGGATCAGGGCATGGAGTGTGTATAGAGCCTCAAAAAATTCACCTCGGGGGCTCACGCCCCTGAACCCCCGACCTTACGGGCAGGGTGGAGCCTACCTAAACAAGGATGAGACTCCACACAACCAATCAACCAAAAGGAAGGGTATCACTTCTATGATGGCTAGACAAGGGTCCGCGGGATGTCCGAAATCAGGATGCGTTGACCTGACTGGTCATGGTGTTGCCTCTGTGGACCAGAGAGTCGACCATGTGGGCTTGACTAAGCGGTGGTGCGTCGACCCGACTGACTTTGGCTTTGTGTGTTCTGACTTGTGCTAGTTTTGGTCTTAGGAGGATTCAACCTTGATGGTTCTTCAACAATTAACTTTCCTTTATCTTTTTCAGGACAAAACGAAATGGTCTTGAATTCAAAGGGCCTCTTTTCGGAGGGGTTAAAACCCAACCATTCTTTTCTGAAATTAACTCGGGTACCTAAAATAGCATCTAGGTTGGACTTCCCTTGGGTCATTCTTTCTTGGATAAATTACCTATCCTTCAATTCATTTGCAGCCTTCTCGAGACTTTTCTGTAGCTCAACGTTAACAGCATTTATGGCCTCATATTTTTTAAGATTAAGTTTGTTCTCTTTCTCATATTCTTCACATTTCAAACTGGCATGATTTAACTGAGTTTTGAGAACATCATTTTCTTCCTTTCAACGTTCCAGTTCTGAGTGGTTGGTTTCAAAAGCTTCAACTTGTTTCTTCAATTTTTCATTTTCAATTTTTAGTGTTTCCAATTCCTTGCTAACTGGATTATCATGAGCAAGCGCATTGATTTTCTTCTTTAGATGCTTGTTCTCTTTCTTAAAAACATCATATCTTTCAAATAGATTAGTGTATGCCTCTTCCCAATCTTCCGTAGAAAAATTATCAAACAGGGTAGTTACCTGATCTTCCTCCTCATTGGCCATTAGACAAAGGCCATCCTCATCTTCATCCATAGAGAGACTTTCATCTTCCTCTTCATCATCGCTCCAGGTAGAGACCAATGCTATGGGCTTCTTTCCCTTCGCCTTAGACGTTTGCTTGATCAGCTCAGGGCATTCTCCTCGCATATGTCTTGCTTTCTTACACTGGTAGCAAATAACATTATCAGATCTTCTGATTTGAGTAGATTTGAAGTTAGAGTTTCTACTTACCTGTGGAGTTCTCTTCCTTCTCTGAAATTTACCTTTACCTCTTAGGAATTTCTTGAACTGTCGGGTGAGAAGTGCATGGTCAGCTTGGCTTGCCTCTGGGATGTCATCTTCATCATTCTCATCCGAGCCGTCTATGCTATCAGAGACTTTGAGAGCCACAATCTTCTTTTGCTTAGTGTCTTCCTCATTCCTTTTCAGATTAAGCTCATATGTCATGAGCGAACCTATCAACCCATCAACCGTCATCACGGACAGGTCCTTTGAGTCCTCAATTACAGTGGCTTTGGTGTGCCACGCTGGTGTGAGGGATCTAAGGATCTTTCGAACCAGCTCACTGTCCGAGTATTCTTTCCCAAGCAGTTTTAAACAATTTGTTAATTGATATAACCTTGCATACATCTCAGAGATAGATTCATCGGGTTTCATCCTGAACAATTCATATTTAGAAATTAACATGTTGGCCTTTGTGGCCCTAACTTCAGATGTCCCCTCATAGATTAGCTCAAGCCTATCCCACATTTCTTTTACAGATTTGCAAGTGGATACTCTTGAGTATTCTCTGGGGTGGATAGCATACTGCATGATGTTCATGGCGCTCCAATTAGTTGTGGATTTCTTAACCTGGTCCGGTGTCCAGGTGTCATCTACTTCTGGTAAAATAAAAGGACCTTTACTCACAACATGTCACATCAAGTAATCCTGGGCACATAGAAAGACTTCCATTTGGTTCTTCCAATACAAATAATTTGTTCCATCGAAAAATGGAGGTCGATTGATGGCACGACCCTAAGCTATGTTACTACGAGAGACATTCCCATCGAATCTCCCTGGGTTGTTGGACCACATCTCTAGGGAACCCGCTCTGAAACCAACTGTTGAATGGTATGAGAGGATCTAGAGGGGGGTGAATAGATCCTTTCTTAAAACTTTGAACACTTTTGAACAAACTACAAGAACAACAAGACACTAAGGGCACAGTACTGAACTAGCATGTAAGATATTGGCAGCGAAGTGGTGTGCCCCTTAGGCGCAAGCATGTGCTATGTGTTTTGATGATAGCAATGCTATTTTGTTTTGATGATAGCAACACAGTGAGTGCTTTGGATATTGTTTAGACAGCATCATGAAATGTGTTTTGATATGATGATGGCATGTTGATTTGAATGCATATGACTTATTATGTTCTGTGGAGAATGCATGAGTGTGCCATGTCTGAATTGTGAAGAATGCATGTGTATGCTTGAGTCATGCTGTGATAAATTGGCTTGTGCTTGATTTCTGTTCAGTGCATTGCTTCTCTGCTGATATGTTCATGTTGTAGTTCATTGAGTCTATACATTGTCATGCACATTAGTCAGGCAGCTAGTGTGTACATCGCTTAGTGTAAGCATGGCGAAGTCCAAAGTCTATACACTGCTACAGGCATCAAGTCTATACATCCGTCTCACTGTTCACATTACATGAAGTCTGTACATCCACCATCTTATCCAGCGTCTCACACTTGCAAAGTCAATAAACTGGTCGAGCATTCAAGTCTGAACATTCACAAAGTCCATACATCGACATTGTAGCGTGCATAGCTCAAGTCTGCACATTGGGCTTTCACGTGAAGTCTACACATTGGTCTCCACTTGAAGTCCATTCATTGGCTAAGGGTCTTCAAGTCCATACATAGTCATCTGATGCATATTGATTGAAGTCTGTACAACATGCCTTGTTGTTCACAGCTTTCTTGTTTGTGACTTCCCTAGTGTATTGATGATGAGCATCACTATGTTAAATATTGTCATTTTAATCAGATATCTTGCGTAATGTTATGCATTTGAAATTTCCATGATTAACAGGAAAACTGCTATGAGGTAGTACCTTGTATGTCCGTACTGTTCCTTTTATACTTCGTGTTGTTTGTGTTCACTACACTTCGTGTTATCCTTTTGAACGTCGTGTTGTTCCAACTATGTTTGTTAATTGTCTTCGTGCTGTTTACTGAAGCAGCTCGATTTGTTCTGATGAACTTCGAGTCATTTTCCTGTGAACCTCGTGTCGCTTCTTCAGTATTTAGTTGCTCATCTCGAGTCATCCTTTTTATTTTTGCTTATGTGTTTTCGTGTCATTTACTGTAGTTACTCGAGTCGTTTTCTTGCTTTCACTGTTTTATCACGTGTCGTTGTAGCCGTTCCCGTCTTCTGTCTTCGTGTTGTTTTTCCTAGACCCCGTGTCCTTTTTGCTTTGTGACCACACTTCGTGTCGATTTCTATTTTCGTTCTTCGTGTTGTTTCTGTGTTTGTGTCTTCGTGTTATCTGTTGTTTTTATGTCTTCGTGTTATTTTTGTGTTTGAGTCTTCATGATATTTCTGTATTTGTGTCTTCGTGTTATTTTTATGTCTTCGTGTTGCTTCTTTCTATCTTCGTCCAGGTTTCCCCTGATCGCATGTTTTACTACCGTTTTACTCCGTGTTATTTCCTTCTCACCTCGTGCTGTTCTCATCTGACTTCGTGTCGTTCTCTCTTTATCTCGTGCTGTAGTCATCTTATGTACCTCGTGTCGTTCTCAGTATAGTGCATTTTCTTTTGTTCCTACACACCTCGTGCAGCTTTAGCTTGAGTGTCAACCGACTTATTTCAAGTATATATATATATATATATATATAGAAGAACCCTGAGTATTAATGGTTTAAATCTCTATGCAGGAGAAGAAGAAAAACAAAAAGAAGAAGGTGGTCCGAGGAAGAATATTCCCTAGTGACTGGGTGACACGTGATCCGAGGCTGCAAGGGCAGACAAGATTGTGACACGTGTGCTGAAGCTGGCTGAGAGACTGACACATGGCCAAAGGTTCTGGGCGGGAAATGTGGAAGCCACACGCGCCCAGTGCTGCCCTCCTGCTGGCTGCTGTTATAAAAAGAAGAAGGCTGATCGAGCAAGAGGGAGAAGGGTGAGCCGAAGAGAATAGAGGAAAAGAGATCGAGAGAGTGAAAGAGCAGAAGAAGAAAAGAGCTGCAGGAGAAAGCAGAAGAAGAAGAGAAGAGAAGAGATAGAGAGAGCCTGCAGAAGAAGAAGAAAAGAAAGAGAAGAAGAGCAGAAGGAAAAGAAGAGAAAGAGAGAGTTAGAGAGCTCGTGAGGGTTAAGAGAAAAAGAAAGTGAGAGAGAAGAGAAGAGGAAGAGAAGCTTACCTAAAGATCTGTCTACTGGACCGTGGATCAAATCCAGGCCAGTCAGCTCCATGCGAGCCACATCTGTGTTATCTTTCTTTACAGCTTTCTGATCGCTGTGTATTTTTTCTTTTCTTATTTTTCCTTTTTCATTTGGTTAGCTTTGTACTTCCGATCCTCTGGACTGAGGTCGGGTCCCTCCTGGTCTGGAGGAAGAGAGGTCTGCGACCTCTAGTTTGCAAGTGGCTGGAAGTCACTTGTGTGTTCCCTCCGAGTTGGAGGAAGGGAGATCTGATCTCCGGTTCTGGGCTTGTGGGTTGCAAGTCCAGGGATCCCTCCGGTTGGAGGAAGAGAGGTCTTCGACCTCTGGTTGCTGGTGATGGGGAGTCACTGGCGGGTTCCCTCCTGGACTGGAGGAAGAGAGACTTTGGTCTCTAGTTTCCAAGTGGCTGGGAGTCATTTGGGTGTCCCTCCGGTTGGGAGGAAGAAGGGAGGCTGTTCCCCTGGTCAAGCTGTGTGGCAGCGACTGTTTGTAGACTGAGTCTGCTTGGTTCTAGCGTTTGCTAGTGAAGCCTCACTCCGGTTGGGAGTGAGGGGTGGATGTAGGTCTGGAGGACCGAATCACCTAAAAATCTATTGAGCAGTGGTTTGATTGCTTGATTTACTTTCGCTAGATGCTTGGATAGGCTCGCTCCACCTGCTTGTTATTTTGCTTAATCGAATTAGCTTAATTCCAGATTTTGTCTAGCATCTGAGTTTTTATTTGGCCATTATTCATAGAAGGATACATTCACCCCTCTCTGTATCCGGGCCTAGCACCCTAACAGTTGGTATCAGAGCGGGTGTCTGCATACAAGGTCCAGCGACCTGCAGATTCGATCTTGCAGTCTTAGGTGCTAATTTGTTTTTAGTGCATCAATATTCCTGTTGCATTAATCTGTTGTGTTCTCATGGCTCATCCACCGATCTTCAGTGGTACGCATTTTAATGCATGGTTCGCTAGTCTGAAGAATTATATCAAATCTGTGAATCCAGACCTGTGGAAAGTAATTTCACATGGTCCTCATGAACTACCAAAGAAAAAGTCCAAATGGACTGACAGTCACAAGTTTATGCATGAGGAGAATCAGACAGCTATAAATCTGATGAAAGCAGCCACTGACAAAGCCTTTCACTCATGTTTCCTTGATTGCAGATCTGCATGGGATATGTTGGAGATGATGAAGAGAGCCGGGAAAGGAAATCAAACAAGCTGCATGATGGCTGGCAGAAGCAATCAAAGCAGCAGCCAAAATGAAGATGATGATGATGAGGTAAATCTCTTCGAGAATTTTTCTTTAAAAGATTGGGAGAATGCATATGCTAAATTATTTGAATCTCATGAACTGTTAAGAAAACATTATAAAAAATTGAAGAAGGGTACTGGTTTAGATAGTTTAAGTTCTCCTTGTAGAAATTGTGTTGAATTGAAAAATATTCACGATGCCTGTATGTCTGATTTTCAAATATTGAAGAAACAAGTTTCATTATTGAAAACTGAAAATCAAGATCATATAAATGTGATATCTGAACTCAAAGAAAAATTCAACTCAGATAATGATAATCAGACTCTTGTTAACTATCATGACCAGTATGAAAAATTACTGAAAAACTTTGAAAGTGTGAACTCATATTTAAACAAGCTGAAATCTGAAAATGATTCTCTGAGAACATCTGCTAATAAAAATGATAAAAAATCTGAGAAACTTGAGCAGGAGAAGAACTTATTTGCTGAAAAATTTGAAGCCATCAAATCTGTTAATGTGGAATTACAGAAAAACATTGAAAAGAAGGAAAAAGATTTGAAGGAATTCAAGGCTGGAAGAAAACTTGAAACTAACTCAGAAGATCAGACTTTGATAAATGAGTTAATTCAGAATGACAAGCTTAAAGAAGAAAATGAGAAATTAAAAATGATGAACTCCACTATGTCTGAGAGACTGCTAGCCTTAGAAAGAGGAAAAACTGTGTGTGTTGAAGATTCTGATAAACTGAGCAATCTGGAACAGGAAGTTGAAAAATATAAAACTGCTAACAAAGTTTTGAATGAAGCTATGAATTGCTGTGAGCAAGAGATTGCCAGTTATGAGCTACATATTTCCTCTTTAGAAAATGAAATTCAGGATTTGAAAGTTTCCTTGTCTAAATTTGTTGATGGGCAGAAAAACCTAGACAAGCTACTAGGTATAAAAATCAACCCTAGGAAGGAAGGGCTGGGCTACAATAAGATAAACAAGAAGGATCTTCAGAACAAAGTTATGACATCTTTTGTAAGTGGTTCAGATGTAGCCACCATCTCTAAAGACAAACAGCCCATTGCTCAGAAAATGTTGGGAGCAAAGGATAATTTTAAGAAAGAGGGACTGGGCTACAGTCCAGTCATGAGGAAGATCGATGGATCCAATTTGAAAACTATTTTTGTTAAATCTTCTGAACAGGAAAAGCCTTCTACTTCATCTTCACCTCAGTATAAGGCTAAGAAAATAGAAAAACATGATAAAAATCAGAAAATGATTAGAAAACAGAAGATAAATAAAAAGGGTCCATCAGTGTTTGCTGATCACAGTCCTCACACACACTCACATGCATCTAAAAAGAAGATTATCTGTCATTACTGTCATAAAGTTGGACATCTGATGCATGAGTGTAAGTTGATGGAGAATGATGATAAGAATGCTAGGAGATATCATGATAAAAATCTTTCATCTCAGAAAAGGAAAATTGAGTGTTTTCATTGTGGTAAACTAGGACACAAAATTTCACAATGTTGTTTTCTTAGTGATAAGAATAAATTTCATGCAAATGATCATGCTCTTAACAAGAACAAGTTTGTCCCAATAAACCAGCATATGACATGCTTTAATTGTGGAAAATTGGGTCATAAGAGATTTGAATGCTGGCTGAATGCTGGTAAGAAAAGTTCTAATTCATGCTTTCACTGTGGCAAGATGGGCCACATTACAGCCCACTGTTGGCATGCTCAGGTAGAAAACTAAATTCTAAACCTGCCATTGGAAAGTCTCCTGCATGCTATCACTGTGGGAAGCCAGGCCACAGAGCTGGAGATTGTTGGCATGTTCAGAATAACTCTGCTAAATTCCATGTTGCGAAATTTACATGCCATCATTGTGGGAAGCCAGGTCACAGGGCTGCAACCTGTTGACTGGCAGGATATCAAAACCAAACTGATTTTGGCAAACAGAATTTTTATTCTGTTAACAAGAAATCTCATGCATATGCACATAGAATTCATGCTAACAAGAATGTGCATAAATCAGATCTGAAAACTGCTCCTAGAAATGTGCTGAGAAAATCTGCTAGGAGTAATACTGTTTTGTCAGGACCCAAGACTTCTTGGGTACCTGTTTGTGCAAAATAACATTGCTATGCAGGTGTGCCTTGGGACTGGAATAAAAAGGGGTAATGATCCAAGGCACTCAAGAAGAAAACCCCATACTGAACTTTTCAGGTAAACTTCCTGCTCTTCTTATTTTTAGTTTTAATGCATAGCAAGTTAAATCTATTTTTACATTTTCATTCATCATCTGCCATGTGCATTATTTTCTGATCATGCATTTGTTGAGAGTTCTGTGCAAATATCAGATTAAAAAGGGTTGTCTGTATCTGATGCATACATAGGCTAATTGCAATTGCTTGATAATTGTGTTATGCATAAACTCTGAAAACAAATTGCATTTCGAATTTTCTGAAAAATCTGAACTGCTTATGAGTGTGACTTGAAATTTGTGTGTTGCAATAGCTCACTGAAATTCTGAATTGCATATAGGACTGCATGTTGAATAATCATGCATGACCTCAATGGTATATAAATGTCAAGGTAC